>VYZX01029665.1:0-82266 GCA_013401335.1 Brachypteracias leptosomus | reverse complement strand
CTGAGCCTTAAATGGAGACATTATGTAAAGGAAAATTGGATCCTCAGGAAGTTAACTTTTTGACTTGGAAGTAGTAGCAATAATTTAATAGACCCACTTGAAAAAAACTCTGCCATTCTCTCCATTGCTTTGTCAGAAGATAATTGAGTGCCATCAAAGCTTTTGTCTTCAACTGTCAGTGAGCTTCTCTGATAGCCTTATCCAATAATCACAGAAAGAATTCTGAGGGTTTACTTTCCTCTGTTGTGTATTTCATTTTTATTTTTAATTTGGCAAAAGGAAACTAACACAAACTTAATGAACAGTTTTCATACCACAAAGTATATATAAAGGAAAAGAAGAAAAAAAAAATAAATATATGGGACTATATGTGTATATTAAAGAACTGAAGAGGAGTAACATGTTAATGTTCTGGTAACATACATGAAACTTGTGAGTGAAGGCAAGTCTCTTTTCCAGTGAGAACTTGCATAAACAGTGCTGCTTGTAAACAGAATTCACTCAATTCATCCTTATTGCTGAAAAGTTTTTGGATTGCTTTTCGAGGCATTGCTTAATGATCTTGTATGATTAGTTTCATGTGTTAAATCCCTATTGGTAGTTTCACTGTGATTTTCTTATGAAATATGAAACTCTTTAATGGTGAATGAATATTAATTAAATAACATTTTAATATTAAATCTATTAATATTTCATCTTCTACATGGCTATGCAGATTTTTTGAAAACCATTCCAGTGTTTTCTGACAAACTACTCAGTTATACAAAGATTATTTTGAAATCTTTTTGCTAACATGGTTCCTGTGCCATAGTCAGGCTGCCCAGGTCATTGATTACTTTTATTCAGCCTCTAGAGTGAATGCAAATGAGATGTGGGACTTGGAGAAGCTAAAGAGGGTTTACCAAGTCTCATGGAGTCTGTAGTTTCCTTGTGCCTGGCTAGAAAACGCTTGAAAAGAGCTCTGCATGATTTTGCAGTTTAATCTCTGCAGCAGATTTGACTTGTATCAAGCCTGGCATGCTTAGGCACCTGAGGGCTGTCACTGACAAGGGGCTGCGAGGAGATGGACTGCCACCAATTGGGTCTAAACGAGTCAGTTGCATGAAGCTGATAAAACTGGAGATTTACTGAAGTAAACAGGCCTGCTCTAAAACAAGCTCTTCTCTCAATTTAATCCCTGTCTGTCACTTTAATCAGTCATCTTCCCTCTCAGGCATGGTCAGTGGAGAGGCAGCTGTGGGATGGCATGGGGTGGTGGCCTGGCCACTGTGGAGTGGCCTTGCTTCTGCCCACAGGGCTCTGGTGGGCAGGGGCAGTGCCATGGCACAACACTGGGGGTGTTTTTGCAGCCCAGATGCCATCTAAGAGGTGATAGGTAGTGTTAAAGCAAGACTGTTTTTTCGAAGTGATCTGTGACTTCTCCTGTGTTCTTAATACAGCATCATTCTTGCATCCTGACTGTGCTTTTTCAGTAACTGGAGCAGTCTCCTGGAGAAGATGTGGGCTACAGAAGTTGCAGATCCATCTTGCTGTGAAAGATGTAGTTATGTACCTTATTGGATTCTTTTTCTTCACCATAAATAAGTCTAAAAAATGCTAAAATATTTGCTCAAGATAGCAAACTTACAGTGGAGATGTTACATGATGAATGTTGTGTGTTCCATTAGCCAGAACTTGATCCCTCGTGTCAGGGTGCTGCTGCCTGGCTTGGTCTCATGAAAAATGTACCCTCTCTGCTTAGTGGAAGGCAGATGAAATCAGTGTTACTTTACTTCAACTAAATTTAATTTTATTTTTGCAGAAACTTTTAAGGATGCCATGCTCATTTCACAAAGCAGTAGCAGAAATAGAAGTGAAAAAAATAAACAGGAAAAAAGACGTTGACCTGATGTCACAAAATATAGCTGGTACTTGGTCATGGACACAGCATTCTGACACTGCTTGGTTTCTTTGGTGAACTTGCCAGAGCACAGGGTCCTCTTGTCCCCAGGAGCTCATGGGGATAAATTGGTAAGTACTGAAAAGCTTTCTTTCTGGGAGTATTGAAGGTACACTGATGGACACCTGCTCCTTCTTTCTGAAAACTGACCCCTGGGACTGAGCAGGCAAAGGAACAGTTAAATCACGGAGTGAAGGAGGAGGAGGAAGTGTGGAAGTAAATAGTTTATGCTGCTTTTTAACAGCATCTGTGGCTGCTCCCCCCTTGAAGGGCTTCTGTCTATGCCCTCTTGTGGCACATGGATGAGGCTGTAAAAACTTTGTGGCCAAGTCTGTGTTGTGTCCTGTTCTCCACCAAAGTTAGCACAGCTAGATCTAATGGTCTGTGCAGCCTGGAACAGGGGAGATCTTGGAAAATTCAGATCTAGACAAGAACTGTAAGGAGGAAATACTACGAAAACCCAGTGCTGCCAGCATCCTCTCTGCTTCTGTCCTTTTGCATAAGGCACAAAGCTCCCCTTATCTAAGGGTCATGATAAACTTTGGTACTCTGCTGTTCACTGTGAAGCATGCTCAGCTTGTACTGTTCTGGTACACAATATCATTTAGCTCCAGCATTCTAGGCTGTGCCCTGTTTTGCTGGGCAACGCATCCTGAGGCCAGGATATGGCCAGAATGACCCATATGTTATCCATTTTGCTATAAATTCAGCTGAGGGGCTGTCCTTGAGTCTTTTGTGACTTGAACAAGTGACAGTCAGATTTGGTTTGTAGCAAGTTATCTAAACAGGTGTAAATGCTGAGAGGAAGAGCAGAAACCCAGGGTAGCGTCCAGGTAAAGACCTGGGACTTGTGCTTCTGAAACGACAGTGAGCAACAGTAGCTCAGGGTAACATGTTTGCTGGGAAAGGTAAGGGTGAGAAGTACAGATGGCTGTAGGGGCTAAGCTCAAAGTTTGCAGTAAGGATTGCACTGTGGGAATGAACAGGGCAGGACTGCAGGTGCTACAGACTCACTATGGAGAGTTGACCATTATAACAGAATGAAATAGAAGGTCACATATAGTAGATTTCGCTGAAACAATGAACATTTCTCAAGAACTACCAATGTTACAGAATTGCCAGAGAGGACTTGAGCAAAGGAAGATATGGTGGAAATTGATGTTCGGGTAGGAAGAAATTGTTTGATAGGAGATGTGACAATGTCCTGACAATGAAAAGGCTATGCAAATACATACATATATATATGTATATACACACACACCTGTATTATTTGATACCTGAAAATAATTTGGGATTTCTCATGGGGTGATGTCATTTTAGACCCTGAGCTAATGTCACAGCTGAAATTTGTTTTATACAGCTGACATTGGAGTTAACCCTCATTGAAGGTGGTGGATGTGATGGTGAACATAATAATTACCTTGTGTAATGCTTAAGCGTAACAGACAGTTCAGCTGCTTTGTGGAATCCCCAGGTGAAGCAGCAGGCAACCCAAAAGGCTGCCCAGCTGTTGAGCTGTGCCATGTTAGGTTTCATTGGGCTGAATGCAAATGTGGGAATTTGGGGAGTTACTTTAGATATCCATGTCTGTGTTTAGTAACTGAGAAAAAAGCCACAAGACTAGAAACTAGCAAGGTAGTTCTCATTGAGTGTCTAGTAAAAGAGGGGCTGCTGACAGAAAGTTGGTTTGAAAGAGGCTCAGAACAACAAGCAAAAGAAAGAAACAGGTTCTGTCTGATGCCTTCTGTGCTCCAAAAGCAGGGCAATGTCTGTGCTCATGAAAAAATAGCTGCAGCAATGAAATACAGGCCTTAGGTTTTCTCTCAGCAGAAGCAGCATGCAACAGGCCAGTACTGGATAGCAGATATAGATGAAATAGCAGCTTAGGGTTGGTGTCAGAATGGGTAATGTGTTTATGTTTTTATCCTTATTGATTTCAGCTTTTCCATCTCTACTATTTCTCTTGCCATATGGAGCTATTGCTGTAAATACATATCTGAATTCTATAACAACATACTGAAGCAGCAATCAAGCAGTGAATATTGATATAGTAAGGAAGATTCAGAGTAATGCTGGGTTGGTTATTTTTGTCAAGTTTGGAAATGTCAGTTTTCTATTCTCCATACTTCACATTTAGAAATCAAAATGTATAGGAATACGCAGACATAATTGCAAATTGTGAAAATGCATGTAAAATAGCTTTGACTCTAGAAGCCCCCAAACTGCAGCAGACAGATGTACTTGCCAAAGCCAGACGTACTCTATTGAATCATACAAGCACCATAAAGTTAGCTAAAGCACTAATTAAGTATGGGCATCTTAAAAGAAGAAGGTAGTTCATCTTGGCAAGATGCCCATAAGAAAAAGACATATCTGTCACAGTCTTGCAGACTGCAGTAATTAAGGTTTAAATACTTCCTGGTCTAAAACAAGGAGAGTTCAGACAGAGCTGTTAAACAATGTCCCTTATTAACTGACATTGCTCTTTTATTTCAGACTAATATGTTTGGGGTTTTTTGGGGTAGCTTTTTATTTATTTATTTATTTATTTATTTATTTTCCTACTGGTTTCTGTGCAAAATATAGAGAAGAACAGAAATTAGGAAGTACTCGTCAACATTTTTTAATAGAAGCCAGAACATTGTGTGTAGGTAGTACGGAAAGTAGAAAATTAAATGTTGTACCTCAGAGCAGAGTAGGAAAAAAGGTTATCTGTCTGGACATTTTGTTCTTTTCTGTCTGTGAACATGTGGTTCTATTGATGTTAATTGGATCCAAACATTTCTAGACATTAAGGATTTAAAATTTTTTTCCAAATCTTGTGTCTTGGCTCACATCCAAACCTGCAAATTCTGGAGGAGAGACATCTCCATCAGCACTTTAGTTAAATTGCTTTAAGATTTTAATTAGTGAGTAAATACAAAATGAAAGGTCAAATTGATTGCATGTGCCTTTGACTTAAATAGGATAGACACATCATAGGTGCAAGTTATTGCCCAATACAATTTTGGATAACATGTTATGTTGTTTCTCTCAACTCACACAATATATTTTCCATTCAGAAAGGTCGGTCTAATTTTAAGGGCGCAAGGTATTCAGAGGCCCAAGTTTGTGAACCTTTTTTGTAGTGCCCTGTTATTCTGTGTTATGTTTCTGGTGTAATCCAATATTTGTCTCAGAAAAGTCTGCCCTCTGGCACAGTCATTCCACTGTCATAAGAGTTTAGTTTTCTGTGATCTCAGTGGTATTTAACAATAAGGTCTGAACTGCATGTTTAGCAGAAGCAATGGGAACATGGATGTCAAGTCCATTAATCACAGATAAAAAAAAAATCTCCAGGCTGGACTCTCAGCCAAGGATTAGCTGTGCCCCCATTGCAAAACCTATTCAAACAACCCATCGATTAGGTCGGCTTGTCCTTCTGCCCTGTGATTTTTTTTTTTAGCAGAAACTGGTAGTTACAGCTATAATCCTTAGAGTACTTGAGGCTGTGTATAGATATGTGATTGGAAGACCATAGGCTACTCCTGTGTAGTGTTTACTTCACCAATGTCAGGCTGACACAATTGCATAAAATTGATACAAAATGGCATGTTCTGAGAAGCAGATAAATGCATGAGTTGGAAGTGTTTCAGCAGCACTTCAATAGCATCTTACAAGCATGTTCTGTAACTCAACAATTCATTTTTGGTCTGACTTTATTTGGAAGGTAAATATTAGCTGCATATATTTATCAAAAGGTCAATAAGACCAAATTATTCATTTGTTTTCTAAATATTATCTCATATATAGAAAAGATTAATTTTTTGCAGTGATGATGTGACTTGATATAAGCATGCCTGAGGGTCACACAAGGAAATTGAACGCATTTTACAGAAATTTTGACTGGTTTTGCTGCTTTGGTTTAGCTAACAAAAACAAGCAGTGCCTGTTTTGGTGGTGCCTGGTGACCTATCTCTGTCTTCTGAGTGATGTTGTGCTGGTGATTTGTGGTGGATGAGCTGGGGTGACTTTTGTTTTTGATCTGGTTAAAGAGGATACAAAGATGTCTCACAATCCTGTGTTGTGGAAAAAAATTATTTTCCTCTATTGCAGCTCTCAATCAATGTGACTGTTCTGTATGGTTAACAACATAGTTCCAGAATCCTATCACTATTCAAAGTAATTTAAAATTATTTCACAAATAAATTGCTCAGACTCTTAGATTTCCTGACTTTCTGGAGTTATTTTGAATTCTCAGAACTGTTTGGCCCCACTCATTTTCATTTGCAGAATTGTCTGTAATATAACACTGGAAATCAGTGTTATTTATTTCTCTAGTCACTATTGTCATCACTTGCCAAAACTGACATCTTACATCTATGTCTTTTATTAGCAGTTCTGATATAGAGTCACTTGTTCATCATGGTGCTGTGATCTGTGTCTCTGGCACCTTAACTGGTCATCTTACTCCAGGCTGCCTAGAAGATCAGTGAGAAGGCAGAGCTGGGCAGGATATTCTCACTCCAGCGTTAGATGCGGTAACATACACTTGCTGGCTGGCATCTGCCTGGGCTTCCAGGGGCTTCTCAAGGTGGTTGCCTCAAACCATATGGTGTTAGTTACTTTGCATCCAAGCCTGGCAGATTCTGTCCCCTTCACCAGCTGCAAGGGTAGCTGGAGCCAGCTCCAACAAGTTCTGTAGATATTTAATCTTGCTGGCTCGGGAACTGGCTTTGGACTGGGATGTCAGGTAAGGGATATGGGAGACATACCCAAGTAGTGGCTCTCTTTACTGGCTTTTGGATGCAAGCTGAGAAGAGCTTTTGTTCACATTCACTCTCTTTGGATGAAATATTTTTAAAGTGTGCTCTTAATTTTGCAGTTTGACACATTTAAGATCTATATTTAAAATTTAATTATACATTTATTAAAAGTGTGAGGCAGCATATGAAAACGTAAAATGTGAATGGAAATTAAATACCAAGCTAGCTTTGCTTTAGGGTCTGCAAAAATTGGTGTACCTAGAATATGGCTTTAAAATGTATAGCAGCCTTAATGAGTTTGTAATATACCTGTATTTCTGAAGCTCTTGAGAAAGGAAATAATTTTTCATTTTATCAGATAGATATCAGGCCAAGTAAAGCAAATTCTGAAATTTTATATTTTTTGAAAGAACCATATCTATAGTAAAATGATGACAGTGGAACTTGTTTATTAAACTAATGTAGTGATTTTATCACTTCATTCTTGATGTCTTAGTACCTGATATTAGCCTGGTGTGGTTGTCATGGTAACTCAACACACTGTTCCTTTCATTTGACCTTAAGTTCAAGCCCTGCTGTTGTGGTAGAAATTCCAAGAACGCTTCCACTTTTATTAAAAACAAAACTATGAAATACATGCAAGGAGAAAAATGGGTGAAAAGATAGGACACTCTGATGCTACATTGTGAAACCAAAGAGAAGAGCCTGCTTTCATCCAGAGGACCAGGAAATAAACAACTGTTAGGATACATATGTTCATATCATGCTCTGTCCTTAAATTCAGCTGTGTTGGGATTGATTTTCTTCATCACCATTATACTGTAGAAGTGGCTACCCTTTAAAAATTTGCTCTTATTTATTTGCTTGCCCTCAGAAGAGCATCATTAACCTGCTTGCTCAGTTCCATGTACCGACTGACTGCCAAGGGAGAAAATGGTTAAGGAGCTTAGAGAAGATTCAAATTAAGGTCTGACCAGAAGAGAGATCCTACTGGCTGATGTTTGGGGACTTCTGTGTTGTTTCTATCTAACCTGGTCACCCCACATGACTGTGGGCTAAGTGACTTTTCTGAGGCTCTGATCCACATCCAAATGGAGTCCTTTTGGTCTTTGATAGAATCCTGAAAACGGGGAAATTATTGGATACTGCTGAAAGATATGTCCTTTCCTGAGACCAGCTAGTGGGGTGGGGTGGGCTTGAGGTAGCTCCCGGGGTGATGGGGTGTGATGGTGTGTGGGGCAGGAGCAGAGCAGAGGCAATCCTAAAGAGAGTCCAGGAGATCATCTGAGATCTGGGTGGATAACATGAAGGAGACATTTCCCAGGGATTCACTAGGGACTGGGTGGAACCTGCTGCAAACTGGGAAGTGATTGGGAGCTTCTTGGCCTAAGAGCAAGCTAGGAGGCAGGGACAGAGTGGACAGGCTGGAGGGGAGGAGGGGGATGGTTTGTAGACTTCTGATCAGCCTTGCTCTAAAATCTGCCTTTTCTTTCTGCAGAGCCATGTGGTTGTAGTTTGCTGCCCAGAGCAGCTGTGGGAGGCGGCTTTGTGCTTGCTTTGAAGACACAAGGGCAACAGTCCCCCTTTCAGGCTTAGGATGATGTGTGGTCCTGTTGCTCTTTGCTACTGTATGGTGAGTTGCTCTTGTGGTGTACTGGTCTAAAGACAAGCTCAGAGCTCCTGAGCTGTTCCTCCTCTCACTGTGGGTCCCAGCTGCAGATCTACACCTCCAAGTTCTACCCTCCCTGTCCTCTGGCATGCAGGCTGCCTGGGGTGGGCAGCATGGGGAACCAGCCTAGCAAGAGCTCCTGGTCTTCGCTGACCAGAGGCCAGGCAGCAGCGGGTCTCTGCTGTGTTCAGGAGAGTACACTTACAGAGTGCTGTGGTTGACTTCTTTTCAAATGTCAGTTTTTACAGGTGGCTTTGTTCTGACTGTGACTCAAGGTTAGTAAGAAAGTTTGTTTCTCAAATCTGGGATTGATTCTTTGTTTCTGTAGGCCAGATTAAGAAATGACAGCCAGCTGTGCCACTAGTAATGATTCGTAGTATTTGCTTCTGTAAGAAAAGATGTGAAGGAGAAGATTTTATATATATATATATATGATATTGAAAGGAGTGAAAATTACCAAAAAGAGTAAAAGCAAAGGATATCTGGGCATCAACTAAAAAATGACAAAGAATGGTGCTGCTAGTAATAGGTGCAAAAGGGAACAAGATAAAGGCTTATGAGTACATAGGAAATGAGAACATGGTTAAAAAAAAAAAATTCAAATCTGCTACTTACCTAACAGAAAAGAGAACAAATAATGCTTGATGAGGAAAATGATGAAATACTTAATCGTTACTGTGCTTCAATTTTTACTAAAAGAGATAATAGTTACAGGCTGTTTAATGCAATGAATCAATGAGAAGAAGAGATGAGAAGGTAGGAAGAACCATCTCAGAGCATACTCTGAAAATCAGTGTGTGCTCAGATCAGTGGAGTTTGAAAACCATGTCATGCTGGAAGAAGCAGCAATGCTGTTGCAATTTTTGGATAGATTATAGATAGAAAATAAATCTAAGATGCAGTGGGAGGAGGAAAAACGTATATACCTTTCTGTCTTTGCTTGTGTGATGTGCTGTGCTGCTTTCAGTTTGTCATTTTTGCAACTTATGAAGATGTCCAAATGATTAAAATACCAGTTTATAACTTAAAACTTTCAATTTGAGAGTCATGGGAATGACTTTGGGGGAAAAAAAAAGCTTAAGACTCGAGCAGATGTAAAAACAAAGATCTTGGTACTGTACATAGCATGGGTGGTTATGCTGCTGGTCTGTCCAGAGACTGTGCTTTCCCAAGCCATGCAACAGCTGCTCTGTTTTTCATTATTTATTGCTGCTGAACCTCAGTATGGAGCATTTCTGAATGAAGTGTGTCATTGTCTGTGCTGCAGCACTCACCATACATTTGCACAAGCCGTGTGACATAATATTGCCAATGTTGATGACTGTTTGGCCAAATCAAGGTAGATCATTGGTTTTGTCTTTGCTGTTGAGGAACAGGTCTGTGGGCGCTCCTTTCAACCATGTAATGCTGTCCTGACCTGGGATTCTGGTTCTTGGCTGAGGACTGTCTCAAGACTGAAAGAAATATGGATGAACTTAAGCAGTCTGTAAGCAGCGGTCATTTGGGATTAGTGTAAAAGTCTCCCGATATTCAAAAAATTGCGTCAAGACTGGACACTGAGAGCAAGCATGAGTTGAATGCTAAACTTTTTGTTCTTGAAAATATTAATGCATGGTTTCACTTGAAGCCAAAAAAGCTGAAAAAGGCAGCTGGGGGTCAGCACTGACTTGTCTGATCCATAAGGGCCAGCAAGCCAGGAGGATGAGCATGGCGAGGACACCTGGAATGATACCCATCCTGCAGTGCCTGCAAACAGTGCATGGGGCTGGCCTGGGTCAGTGATCGGACACACAGCAGTGATGGCCAGGCCAGTCGATAATGATAAAGCTGATGTCCAGAACAGATAAACCCTATGGTAATGAAGAAATGTAATCTAGGTGAGCTTTCAAGGTCTTTGACAGCCCTAAAGATTTACTGGTTCAATTTTTGCACTGCTGTAGACTACAAGCATGGATCCACTGTGGGTATGTGGTTGTTTTGGTGTGGTATGTTTTTTGTTGTTGTTGTTTTTTTTCCCCAACGTTTTTGAGACTTACAACTATGTTGGAGTGTAATCAAAAGCCTTGACTTACTAGCTTGTTGTATTTCCTCAGAATAAAATGATAAGGAGAATTCTGCATTCCTGGAGTATTATCATCGCCTTCATAGTGTAAAATGTGAATACAACTGAGTTTGCAAATATCATTATAACATCAGTAACTTTCAGTTGAAGAAAAGTATAAATAAACTAATTGTTAGCTTTCTTCCCAACACAAATGATGTATTGTGAATTTTAATTTTATGGGAAATAAATTTAAAACCAAACCAAAACAAGAAGCACAAGCATGTGAAAGTTATTCTGTGCTGTTCTAATGGTAGATCAGCTTAGGCTAATTTGCTATGCTGTGTGCCCTTTGGTAAAGCTAAAATTTCCCAATGAAGAACTTAATCTTCCTTTCTCTTAGTCTCATGGCCATGATCATAGAATCATAGAATGTTTTAGGCTGAAAGGGACCTCTAGAGGCCATCTTGTCCAACCTCCCTACACAAGTACAGATATCTCTACCTAGATCAGGCTGCTCAGAGCCCCATCAAGCCTGACCTTGAATGACTCCAGGGATGGGGCCTCCACCACCTCCCTGGGCAGCCCATTCCACTGATCTATCACCCTCATGTTAAATAACTTTTTTCTAATATCCAGTCTAAATCTATCCTTTCCTAGTTTAAAACCATTACTCCTGGTCCTATTGTTAAAAGCCCTTTTGAACAGACCTTCCCCTGCCTTTATGTAGGCCCCCTTCAGATACTGGAAGTTCACTATAAGGTCCCCTCGGAGCTTTCTCTTCTGCAGGCTGAACAGCCCCAACTCTCTCAGCCTGTCTTCATATGAGAGATGCTCCCTTCCGCTGATCATTTTGGTGGTGTCTCTCTGGACACGCTCCAGTATGTCCACATCCTTCTTGTGCTGGGGGCTCCAGAACTGGACGCAGTACTCCAGGTGAGTTCTCACCTGGGCAGAGTAGAGGAGCGGAATCACCTCTCTTGATCTGCTGGCCACAGTTCTTTTGATGCAGCCCAGGCTGTGATTGGCCTTCTGGGTTGCAATTGCACATTGGTGGCTCATATCCAGTTTTTCATCCACCAGCACCCCCAAGTCCCTTTCCACAGGACTGCTTTCCAGTATATCCTCTCCCAGCCTATACTGATAGTTCTGGTTACTCTGGCCCAGGAGCAGGACCCTGCACTTGGCTTTGTTGAACCTCATAATGTTCACCTGGGCCCACCACTCCAGCCTATCCAGGTCCCTCTGGATGGCATCCCATACAAGCTTGTGTTTTAATTTACAGTAGCAAAAAAAGAGAATATGATATGAACACCAGCGTCAAACAAAAAGGCTTTGCCCAAGGTTGGATATTTCTAATGTTTGTTTTGAAGATGTTCAACTCTTCTCTTTCTCTACAGCTGAGCCACAGATCTCGTCCAATGAGTTGTACTTGCTTAAGCCCTCCCAGATAAGATGAGCACCCGTTATTAAGATGCAGCTTCTGGTCCTCAGTGTGTAGCTTTGGGGTTTTGGGATTTCGGGGTTGAAGCCCACGGAAGGCCCTGGGCAGGCAGTGTGCAATCAAGTATAGAGATCCTCTTTTTTAAACTCAAGTAGTGTATAGTGGGGAAAAAAACCCAAATCAAAACAGACCTTCCCCTTCTTCTCCAAACCTTTCATGTTTGTTTTAAAGCTCAGGAGTCCAACGTAACCCTATTGCTCTTTCAGAAGTGCCTTATAGTGTTTTTGTGCACTTGGCTTGGATAGAGTACAAGCATGACCCTGCATGTCTTCTGAACTACCAAAATCAGAAGTTTCAAAATTTTGGTCTGCCTATCATAGCCTGGATATAATAGTGAAAAATCTGCCCTTAAAATGCTGGATGAGCTGTTATTTTTAGGGTAGTTTAGCAAAGGTTGTGAGTTGTCCTATTTATCACTTTTCCAAAGTCTAAGTAAATACTGTTTTGCAAAAGGTGTAGAATGGTCTTAAATCTTCCTTTGAAGAAAGGTTTTTGTTAGAGAACATTATCTTGAGTTCTTTTTTTTTTTTTTAAGTCCTGAACTGTAATCTAGTGTAATTTGTGGTTGTTGGTTGAGGAAAAAGATAACTTTGAAATAGATATTGAAGATATAGTTGACCCTGGACAAAAAGTTAAGCTGTTTAATAATATTGTTTGTATTATTAGATAAGCTTTTAAACTTTTTTAAGCCGAATCATTTAGAATGCATATTTCTTTCTCTTAATAAACCTTTGTCTATTGAAAGGTGAGATTTTCTTCATTTTTTTCTTAATGATGGATTTCTGCAGTAATTAGCAATCTTGATTCTGTGTCAGTCTTGACCAAAGTGTCTTTAGGGTTAGAACAAGAAGAATCTATCAAGATAGTTAAAGAAGCTGCTTTAAAAAGGGAGAAAAAAATTTCCTTAGAAATACTGTCTAAATGGAACAGGCTGCCCAGGGAGGTTGTAGAGTCTCCTTCTCTGGAGATATTCAAAACCCGCCTGGACGCCTTCCTGTGTAACCTCATCTAGGTGTTCCTGCTCCGGCAGGGATATTGGACTAGATGATCTTTTGAGGTCCCTTCCAAACCCTGACATTCTGTGATTCTGTGATTCTGCGACCATGTCTTTAGGAAAAAGTATAAAATGAAAATTCTTAATTGTAATGACAGTGAATTTAGTTTTGATTCTTATTTTAATTTTTATTTGCATGTTATTCAATTAGAATCTTCTTGCACTAACAATATTTGTTGTCACTCTTTCACTTATGTTCAAATATTTGAAATTGCTATCCCTCATGTTTGTTCTCTAGAGGGTTTTTTTGTTTGTTTTTATTTTAATGTAACAATGTCATATAAACCATAATTCTCCTAGTGTAACTCAACTAAAAAAAACTGCTTTCAATCTGTTTTAGATTATTTTTTTCTTATTTTGTAATCCCAGTATTCTGGGCAAAAAGAATCTTAAAGAGTGTCATGTTTAGGATGGCTCCAGCTAAGGTCAATTGCACCTCTGCAAAGGTGCCAGATCAGCCTGTGATATCTGATAATAGCACACCCTTCTAAACAGCCTGTGCAAGGAAATTAGAATATTGTAAAATTCTATAGGCGTAAAAAGAGCACATTTGTCAAGATATATTTCATATTATCTGTTTATTGTTGTTAAAGGTAATCCAGATAATAGCATGTTATGCTTTGGTATTGATACATAGGATTAAGTTTGTTATTGATACATAGGCTTGAGTTTGCTATTAATATATGGGAATAAGGTTGCTACATTTGCTCCCCTGCATAAGCCATCCCAAAAGTAACATTTTGTAACTTTCCCTTGCTTTGCATTATTGCTCTACTAATATTCCCTTGCTTTGTGTTGTCGCTTTACTGCTTTTGAGTAATTACCTATCAGAATGTAGTGGAGATACTCCCTAAGAACAAAGGACCTCATCCCAGGTGGCCGGTTTGAGCTAGATCGGAGCCTTGGGCCCAGACCAAATGGACACCAGGTATGCGCAGAGCATCGGGGTTGGATAGAGTTCAGCAAGGAAGACCAGCGTATCTTCATCCCTGAGACCCCCAGCGACCCCCTGCGACCACCACCAGAAGATACTGTGCAGCCGCAGATGGGAGGAGCCTGATTAGCATGAGAAGCGGGGACAGGTCAGGAATATGTATAGCCATATTTCGAAATCTTGTGAATATGCACTAGTTGATTGTATAAAAAGGAAGTAATTCTTTGAGAAATTTTTGCATACATTTTTGGTGGCATTAGCCCCTGTGTGCCCGGCACCGAATAAACATACCTACTTTACAATCTACTCTGATTGTGGAGTTTTAGTTCCACAAGTCAGTTTGTTTTTAAGTGAATTACATTGAATCTGCAGAGGACTGTATCTTCAGAGTGACTTGGGTGTTCTCCCAGTTGCAACTAGTAAAAGAGCTGTACAAGAATTACATGAACTATTTAAGCATAACTTACCTTGTTAAATGAGAACTGGAAATTCAGACTTGTTCATTCTCAGCTCAATTCTTTCAAGGTGTGTGTAGGAAGGGCATATCAAATTCAGTTTTTCATGATGTTGCTGTGAAATTAGGAAAACTTTTTATTTCAACCCAGCTTTGACTCTAGCTCCTGTGTTAGCCTAAAAGAAAATTAAGTCTTGGTGCTGCGGTACTTGCATTTGGTATAAATAAATTCTGGAGTAATCAGGAAATGCTTCATAGAGTGCCTGTGTCTTACAGAGGTCTAATAATTATGGTAAAAGTCAATTAGTCATTCAAATGACCTTTTACATCTCTTAATAATTTTTCATTTATGCAGTGTGAACTAGTGACAGACTCCAGACTCTTCCACACTGTATGGATGGGCTAGTGATCATCAGCTCTTCTGTTAGCTCCTTGGGCAGTTACAGTGCTGTAAGGAGGTGTGAGGGGTGATTACCAGGACCATGTTGTTTTTTCCATTTTGTTTTAATCTAGTTATCTGCTCACTTGGTAGGTCAACCAGTATATCAGGTGATGGGCTGGAACCAATAATCCCCCACCAAGGGGGGATGTAAGGTTGTACACCTGAGTGTTTGGATTTTTTATTTTTCAGAGAGAAACATAGATTTAAAAAGTGAAAAAGTCATGTGTCTAATGTTAAGAATTTTTTTTTTTTTTTTTGAAGATCATAGCTTTATGCAGTGGATCCTATCCAAGGCTGCACCAATGTGGCTAAAAGCTCAGGTTGAGACAGAGCAGTTCCCCTGCCCATACCCAGGTCCCTGTCCTGCTGCCCTCAAGCTCCCCAGGCTCCATCATGACTCATGCCTCCCTGACTTTAGGCTGTATCTGCTAGGGCAGCTGAGATCTCTGGGTTGGATCAGCCCCTGGATGTAAGCTACTTCTTGTAATGCCCTTGAATTTCAGCAAGAAAGGGAGACCCTGCAGTGGTGGGCACGTCTAGCCATCCCCTGGGCCATGGGTTGAGTACCTCTCTATCCAAGTCCCAACCCACATGGGAAGCAGCCCACCTGCAGGAGCCTTATGAAAGGGGGAAAAGTAGTGATTTAATTGGGGAAGGTGATCCCTGCTACAGGTCTTGATTATCAGTGGCCATTGTGCTGCTGCCCTAAAAATAACAAGTAATAGGATGGTGCTGTAGCAATGGCACTGCAGCTGGTGGGTAGCATATTGGACAGGAGTTTCTCTCTTAACCCTATTGTTCATCTTTTCATTGAAATGTGCTTATTAAGGAATATATTGCAATTTTCTTTCAGCATTGAAGATCCTCTTAAATTCTAGAGAAGCCACTGTAAGTTGTGCCAGGACCTTTAGTATAGCTGTTAAGTTGGTGGCAGCTGTCAGCCTCACAGTTTGGGAACTTTTTTCATGGAGTACAAACCTTGAAAGCATTCTGTGTGCACAGCTCAAAACAGTAACTCTGCTTCTAGGAAAGTGTAGACAAGGATGGTGAAGTTGCCAGCTGTCATTTTATTTCAGTATTTATTTATTTATTTATAAAGCTACCCTATTGTCATCACACAAGTGTAGTGGTGGGTGGAATGGTGGCCCATTTTTTAGCTGCTGATTGGTGTCAGGGCTGCATCTGGAGTTTTAAAATAGTCTGCCTGGTGCTGATGAAAATATTTTTACCCATCACAACAATCTGACATAGTTTTAAACATGGCTTGTATTTTCTGTCATGTCACATCTGTGAGAACAATCCTAGGTTATTGTATTACAATTAGGCAGGTGTGTTGTGGACATTAAATTACTTTTTTTGAGATCTACCATGGGTGTAATGTGGAATTTTGCTCATAAGATTAATAGAAATCAATGCTTCCATTGTTACCAACATCATTTGAATTTTCTGTGTCTCCAAAAGTCTCAAGATGAGAAGTCTGTAAAAAAAATTAGAGGTTAGAGGTTTGAGGAAATTAAGGAAATGCTAAAATAACAACAATATAATGGTAGAGGAGTTTAAAAGCCTCCTTTCTTAAGGAAATGAGTCTTCTGTGATTGCACTGTTAGTGTGTCTTAATATCTTCTGAGGTGGCTGACTTAGCAAAATTTGACAGGTGGAGAGAGATCTCAAAGGTGTTGAATTTCTAGAAGTTTGGTAAGAATAAGAGTCTGGAGAGAAAATAAAGAGATACATTTGTAACCCAGCTGTGGAAAGAGCTACAGAGCGAGCTCAATTATATGGTCAGAGCTCAGAGAACTGGCAGAAAGGAGCCCTGCGGAGACTACAGCTGGACAAGTTTTCTCCTGATCTTGCTCTCTTATTTCATGTCTCCCACCTTGAGACAAGGAGCAGCAGGGAAGCAAGGTGTGTGGGTGACTCACGGAACTAAGACTCCACAATCAGAGTAGATTGTAAAGTAGGTATGTTTATTCAGTGCCGGGCACACAGGGGCTAATGCCACCAAAAACGTGTGCAAAATTTCTCAAAGAATTACTTCTTTTTTATACAATCAACTAGTGCATATTCACAAGATTTCGAAATACGGCTATACATATTCCTGACCTGTCCCCGCTTCTCATGCTAATCAGGCTCCTCCCATCTGCAGCTGCACAGTATCTTCTGGTGGTGGTCGCAGGGGGTCGCTGGGGGTCTCAGGGATGAAGATACGCTGGTCTTCCTTGCTGAACTCTATCCAACCCCGATGCTCTGCGCATGCCTGGTGTCCATTTGGTCTTGGCCCAAGGCTCCGATCTAGCTCAAACCGGCCACCTGGGATGAGGTCCTTTGTTCTTAGGGAGTATCTCCACTACATTCTGATAGGTAATTACTCAAAAGCAGTAAAGTGACAACACAAAGCAAGGGAAAATTAGTAGAGCAATAATGCAAAGCAAGGGAAAGTTACAAAATGTTACTTTTGGGATGGCTTATGCAGGGGAGCAAATGTAGCAACCTTATTCCCATATATTAATAGCAAACTCAAGCCTATGTATCAATAACAAACTTAATCCTATGTATCGTGGGGCAAAGATGTCTAGTAAGGGGTAGAAGATACTATGAGCCAATCTCAAATTCAGGAATGTGATGCTGAACTTCTTAGCATCAGTTTTGACTGATGCCTTGTCTGTTGTGTCAGGTTTGGTATGCTTTGTTTTTGAGCTTGTGTGATTCTCCTGGCTCATTCCCAGTGGGTCACATTGGACTGGGTTGGGAAAATGCCTCTGTGGCGGAAAGTTGTTTTTTTTTTAATGGGAATTGTTACACTCTAGTCTGCAGTGCTCTCTGCAACACTGCTAAAGGTGCTGCAGCACGGGCCTGTGCTGCCCACCCCTGTCACTGCTTTATCCCTGAGTGGTGCTACCTGAAAGTGCCAGATTAAACCGCAGGGGCTGGCTGAGAAAGTTCAGCTTTCCATTGCTGTATGAAAACCTATCAGGTAGTTTATTATCCTTAATTTTCCTCTATTGCTTGCTTTTATTAAAATAGGAATCATGAAATGACTACCACAGTGTATTTCATAAGTCTTGGCTCCTTAATAGATCCCCATGTAATTTTGATGCACATCCTCTTGGGTCTGGCAACTATAAAACAACAGCTATAGCTTTCATTGTGGCAGCATTTCTGCAGAATCTGTTTCATAAAATGGCCTGTTAAAGGTCTTCAAATATTTCCTTATTGTTGTAGGCTTCCAACGTACCACCCTGAATGGCTTATTATACTTCTGCTCTTTTTTATGCTCCTTAAAGAGTGTATTTTTTTTATTAGGTCTTATTCCTCAAGGACAGACTCACTGTACTGTGCTTGTTACAATTTTAATAGACTTTCCTGTCACTTAGTCTTGTACATGGGCATGGAACAATGGAATCTCTTCAGGAATCTCTGAGACTTAATGTTATTTAAAAAGTGCCTCCTGCTTCTTCTCTAATTAATTGCAATCAGAAAGGCTAGTTGGTGGACACATGGTGTCGCAGCTTCTGTGAAATACTGCCTGATGGCTATAAACATTGCCATATGTTCTCTGTGAAATATTGCCATAATCACTGGCAACAGGAACAGCTGATAAGAGATGAAGGATTGATTCTTTTCTCCTTTTTTTTTGTCTTTAATTTCAAAATATGTAAAGCACTTTCTGACCAACTCAGTGTTTTTTAGTTGCTGCTACCTATAGTGGGCTTATTTTCTTCTAAAACATTATTTTAATAACTTCCCTTTCATGTTACAGCTGCTAGCAGTTGCTTTGCATACTATGTCCATTTGCTAAAACCCCAATCAAAGTAGGCAGTTAAAGGGAGGTTTTTTCCCAAATTAAACAGATTAATTCTGTTATAAAGCTAAATAGTTCAAAAATTAATCAGAACTCTCAGAAGCTTCACAGTCAATGAACTACAACTTTTCATCTAATGTGAAAGTTTCTGATCTTCACTCTAGAATAGGTAGAAGGACAATTTTGGGGCTGAGCTATTTACCAGCTTGTTGTGGTTTAAGGTTTGGGGAAGGGGAGGGACAGGTGGAGCGGCTATTCCACTCCCCTTCCTGCCACACTCTATAAAAGGACACAGGAAGTTCCCCTTGCCCCCTCCTCGCTGGAATTGCTTCTGGCTGTGGACGTCTTTGTGGCTGCTACAACTCCATGTGGCCCGGGAGAAACCCAGTGGCATCTGAGGATTGGTGTTGTATATATTTGTATATATACCTTCCCTTGTTAAATCTGTATATTTCCCTTCCTTTGATATCCCTTTTGTTACTCCCTGTTAAAAGTTGTGATCTTAATTTTCCAACTTTGTGTGAGGCCTTTCCTCCTCCCCTGGGAGAGAAGAGGGGAGGGGGAAGAGGAGTGAAACATTTTCTGCTCTGTAGGGGGTTGCCCTGAGACTTAAACGGAGACACAGCTCTTGTGAAAAGTCTTCAAAGGTGTGATCTTAGTTAATATTAGATTATTTTTTTTTCCTCCCATCCTTTCATCGTGGCAACAATGCAGTTTGTGGCAACATCCAACGGTGTCGGTATGTAACATTACTTCCTCTGCTGATACAACTTCATTACACTACAGCAGTAGCTTAATAAAAAATACCATCTTTTAGTAAAACAGTGTATTTCATATTGCTCATCAGCATTTCCAAAAAGCTTTTCTTTGTACATTTTGCCTCTGACATTAAGTTTTTAACACTTTGGCCTCCATTATAAGAAGACCATTCATTAGAAGCAGCAATCCTCCAATTACTTCAACACAGCTAGAAGCCTCAAAAGACTGCTTCCACAATAAATGTGATTCAATAAGAGAAAGGCAGTGTATTAAGCATGTAAAGTGTTTTCATGTCTCTGGTTAAAAGCATAGGGCTCTCATGGAGGTAAGCAAGCAGGATTGATTCTGCTCCTTTTATTAGAATTGGTTTCTTTTAAGCACTGCTTTTCTGTATCAAATTACTAATTCTAATAGGGTACTTGATAGCTCTGAGAAAAATTTTGTTTTATTAAAGCAACAATTGGTTTTACATGCCCCTCTATAGTTTGGGAGTTGTGGGCTATTGAAGCAAGTTCTGCCTTACATACACAGCTCAGGCTATTAAACTGTACACAGATGATTGATCTCTTTAATAAAACCCTGTTCCTTAGTAAAGGAAGAGTGATAAAGATAAACAAATGTACTTGTTTGTCCAGTGTTTTGGAGATTATGGTAACATGAGGACATCAGGAATGCCATTTTAATGAATAAGGTAGATGAAACACATCAATTTGAACTTCATTTTGAGCGTGTCTAGAAACCAATATGCTTTAAGTTAATTTGATTCATGCTTTTCATCCGTTTGTAACACCATGTGCATTTTAACAGAAAACATTTAATACTTGAGCAAAGAAAAAGATCTGGCAGATAGAAGATTCTGGCACTTCCTGCATGAGGATTGAGCAAATGAGAACAGCGACTTTGCGAATCTGCTCTCCCGTGGTTCGTTGTTGCTTTTGGCACCCCTGCCATGTTTTGAAGGACTCGTGTCATAAGCATATGCAAGGGGGACTGACTGAGGAACCATGTAGCGTGAGGAATAGCCAGAGAGGTGCTCTGAAAATACAAGGTTATATAGATCGCTAGAGCCCTAATGCCAAAAATCCTCTGCAGTGCATGTATGAGATCTGATTGTTCATTCATTTTTCAGGAATAACTCTGCTGATGTCAATAATTACACTGATTTTTTTTAATTTATTTATTTTTTTAACACACGTGAGAGAGGGGGGAATCAAGCCCTTACTACTTTTGCTATCCACTAAAAAGCATTCTTTCCATGGCAACCCCTGTTTCCATGGTACGTGCTGTATTGCCCTTCAGAGAAGCTTTATTAAGAGACATATACACACACATGCTGTCATATGAATGTGTGCATTTTATAGCACTCTAAAGGAAAACTACAGTAAATTGTCTTTTTTTTTTAAGTTCTAGTGCTTTTTTCATTATACAATGTGATGAAGGATTATTGCTGCCACTGCTTGGCAGCATCATGGGAATGCAGTAAAACATGGTTCTTTCTACTGTTATTAGAAGGATATGCTTCCAAACTGTTGTATTTACCAGTACATTAAGATCATTGTTTTCTAAACTCTCTTTGGGTATAAGTTAGCATATAAAGTAATCAAACTCCTTTTACAACTTTAAAAATATATATACGTAATAAGGGTTTTCCACTCCTTGGTTAGACATGTGGAAATAATATAGACGTTAGCAAATTTAAAGGCTTATCTTCCATTCTAAAAAGAAAAAGTGAACGCACAGAAATTTGTGGCAGCTTCTTCATAAAGATGACTATTACAAGCTATTTTGAGGGTTTAAAACTAGCTAAATTTACAAAAGGAAGACACAGTGCCTTTTTTCTTACTATAAAGATGCAGCTGTAAAGCTATTAAAAATTGTGGTTTTTACCTTGAGAGGGTTCATTATAATCACTCTTTTAGAGTCTTCTAGCTACTGTCATGAGCTGTAAAGATCTCTGATGAAAAATGCAGTATCGGTATTTCTGATACATCTTGGAAGTACGTGTAAAGGTAACATATACAGCAAAGTATCAAAACTTCTCTGAGTTTTTGAGAGCTACTTCATGTTCATTTACGTTGGAAAAGACCTCTAGGATCATCAAGTCCAACCTTCGTCCAACACCTCCCTGACCCCTAGGCTGTGTCTTGAAGCGCCACATCTACTTGTTTTTTGAACACCTCCAGGGATGTTGACTCCGCCACCTCCCTGGGCAGTCTGTTCCAATGCCTACCCACTCTTTCAGTAAAGAACTTCTTCCTAATATCCAATCTAGACCTCCCCTGGTGCAACTTGAGGCCATTACCTCTTGTCCTGTCATTAGTTACTTGGGAGAAGAGATCAACATCAGCCTCACTACAACCTCCTTTTAGGTAGTTGTAGAGAGCAATAAGGTCTCCTCTAAGACTCCTCCAAGCTAAACAATTCCAGTTCCCCCAAGCGCTTCTCATAAGACATATTCTCCAGACCTCTCACCAGCTTTGTTGACCTCTCTGCATTTGCTCCAGAGAGTTGTCCCAGAGTTGTCTGGGACTGTAGTCTGACAAGGCTCTGCAGCTACATTTTTCAAAATATTTTTAGTGTCTGCTTTTCAACTATTTGGCTCCATACCTTGATTAGATCTGCAGAAAGTGGAGTAAATCTAAAAGTATATCTATTTTCAAACAAAATTGCTGCCTCATATCAGAAATTCTTCATTTCAAAGACAACCCCACTAAAATCCTTGCATGAAATTCAGAGTGAGTATTTTATGCAAAAGGAACTTTGTGGCCTGAGCTTGCAAAGGTAGGATAGTCCTTTTCAGACACCTGTCCTGGTGCTTGTTTCCCTTACTTGGTCACTGAGGTTACAGTTAGGGAAGTAATATTTGAGTTGATATGGGGGGGAAAAGAAATAATGAAAAAGCTTGGAGAGAGTCTTAGGAATCCACCATGTGAGCAAAGGAATGCAGCTAATAGTACCTCTAATGGTGAAGTTGGGAAAGTTGAAGTAAGTTGATGAAATGAGTCAGGTTATTTTGAGAATCTGCACGTGACCTTTAAAGCTTAGTTTATTAGTCTCTAGACTGAAAGCTTATACAAATGAGAGGCTTTTATTTTGCTTTTAGGTGAGATGACTGTCCTTTCATGAGGAACAGAGTCCCTTAGCAGGGGCTTCATTAGCAGCTCTTGGTGAGAACGGTTTTGCTTTTTTTCTAATAAAATGGAAAGTGCCATTTTAATGAACAATTTATTCCCTTTTATAGTACGTCCATAAAACTCTTGGTTGGTGTTTGTGAAAATGTCTGGGAAACAAGCAAGGATTAAGACAACTTTTTTTTTTTCCAAATGACTGGATATGTCTGCAGTTGTACTCTTTGCAGTATGACTCTGCATCAGCATGGTATGTAGGTGGGTTATGGAAGTCTGTGATAATGTCCTTTACCGTAATGCCACATTAAATTTTATTTTTGGTTTTGTGAAATCTAGGCTGACTGTCCTGACTGATCAAATGAAAGTAGATCATACCAACAGTCCTCGCTGCTGGTAGTGTTGAGGTCAGATGCATAACAAGTGATGATCCTACCCATCTCCTCAGAAGGAAAAAAAATATTTTGTGTCATGTTTTCATTTTCTTAGTGCTGTGCAGCCCTCTTTTGTTGATGAAGAATTTGCCTGCTGTGTGCCATCCTGAGGTGGATCAACTGGTACCAAAGTAACATGTTAATGTTGATAACCACAGGGACACCACTCAGACGACTTGGGGCAGGGTGCAGGGAAGAGCTGACGTGCAGCAGTCAGGCTGGGAGGCTGCCATAACTTGTGTTCCTCAGGATCTTGATTTGGACAGCTTAGTAAAACTTCAGAACACCATTATGGCTGCTCCTGCATGGTCTTCTGAAGAGGTCAGTAACAAAGGCCTATAACCTGAGGCACAGAGACCAGCTCCCTGCCCCAGGGTAGCTGGCCTCCCACAAAACACTTGAATGTCATGGTGAAGCCATCACTTGCTCACTGCTCTCTGGGGACTGCTCTGTGCCTGCAGGGGAATGGAGAACCTGACAAAGTCCAGTCCTGCCCCCAAAACCCAGGACATCACTGTGTGGTGGGCCTGCTGCTGGGGGCTGCAGCTGTCTCCAGGCCCATGCCTGCGTTGGAGGGCTGGGTTGTGCTTTCCAGGTGTACACAGACATGGACACTTTGTGGCAAATTTTAGCATTTCTGGGCAGAAGTATTTATAAAACCCGCAGCACTTGTGGAAAGAAATCTCCACCACCCCCTGTCCCTTCCTTTGTCAGTGAGAAGGTATTTATGGTGAGCATTTGTGCCATGAGACCACTCTCCTGCTCTGGCTTCTTGTGGACCCAGCACCAGGAGGTGGCCAGGTCAGGTCAGGCTGGTGCCCAGGATGGGGCCCTGTGTTTCTGTAACATCCTGTGAAGGCCACCTCAGGCCCTGAGTCCTGTCTGAGACTGTCTCCACTCCCTTGTTTCCCTTCTCCTCACTCATAATGATTTTTAAAAATCACAGAGCTTGGAAGTTAAAACACAAAAGACCTCTTGCTGGTACTGTAGCTACCTGAGGAACATTAAGTACAAATGCTTTTCACTTCAAGGTAGACTTTCAGCAAGTAGACAGAATTCCTCAAAACTGTAACTAAATCCTTTTATATATAAATCCATTATGAAGGCTGGCTGGGATCTCTGCCCTGTTCCATTCCGTACCTGCTGGCAGCCAACCAGTCTACAGACTGGTGGCATGGGATTGCATATGGGGAAATGGCCTCTCTTCAGCAGCAGCACAGTTCATGTTAACAATACATTCAATTCCACATGGTAATAGTGCCTTAAAAACAACCAAAAGTATGTTTTTTGGAGGATGTTGATAACTAAATGCTTCTCCCACATATAGGAATTCAAATAATTGGAAATTCCTGTAGCCTGGATCTAGTTGAGACCACTGGAGGATACCTTGAAGGTTATAATCAATAGAGTATGTTTTGGTTATTTTTCAGATGTCTGTTGTATGTTTAACATAGGATATTTGTATTGTGTTCTCTCATTCCTGTAAATCTGAGGTGTCTCTTCTATGAATGATGAGGTAAGCAATCGAATTTGAAAGATACTTTAAGCAACAGAAAAGCAATTTGGTTTCTGGTTATCAAAGGGCAAGAAGCAAACTCGCAATTGAATAACCTTGATGTTGCTAGTCTGCTCTGCACCTCTGAAGAGCAAAGATTTTGGCCATGCTTCCAGGGCTTTGTGCTTGACTGGGTGACTATTCCCTGGCTGAGCAAGCTGCTGTGGTGTTGGGGTGGCTCTTGGCATCCTTGGAAATGTTTCAGGACATGTTCCTCAGTATTAGTGTTTCCCACTTGATTTTTGCTGGAAAAAATCATTGAGAACAAGAGGGGAATCTAGGACCCACTGTGCTTCTGGAGGCAGAGCAGCATGGTTCAGGCTAGTGCCAGTCACCTGACAGTGATCTCCTTGTTTTGAGGTCTCCCTGGCTTCACTGCGGTGGCTCTCTTCTCCTGGTGGCTCCTCCAGCTGCCCTATGCTGGGACAGGAGCAGAGAGGAATCAGCAGTTATTGCTGTTATTTATATAGCAATGCAAGCCTGTATGGAAAGTCACTGATAGCTGGTGAAAATGAATGTGTCTGGATTTGGTACAGATGTTGTATTTATGCCTGTAGCATTTTAATTCCATTGACTTTGTAATTTTGGAAGATGGGGGAAAAAAAAGAGTTACAAGGTTGCGTGGGAAGCAGTGACTGAGAGTCACTTTGTCTGCCTGGCTCTATGTCTCTGTATTTGTGATGGTGTAACTTAGCCCAGGTCTTGAGTAGCCTCTCCCTTCTGAGAAGGCTGTGATTAAACATCATTATTAAGTGACTATGCATAAAATGTAATTAAGTGTTTCGTACCTTAAGTGTAGGTTTTTATGAAAAACAAACCAAAAAAAAACCCCAGAAAACAAAACTTGATGTTAAGAATTGTGAAATTCTGGAAATCATAAAAGTAGAAGGTGGATATGCAGATGTTCATAGTATTTATAACAGAGGCTGCAGTAATAGGAAAGGCTTTTTAAGAGGGATTAGTCTGAGAAAGAAAGTAAAATAACTGTCAGCAGTTACCTTCATTCCAGCAGTAGTTGGGACCAAAGGAAGATATATCTTTGGGAATCTGAGAGTTTTCTCTCTCTCCTTTACATATGGACAGTAGCTGTGCGTGTTTTGAATGCACCATCCTACAAGGGTGGCAGAAGCCTGGCAGCTGGCAGGGGCTGAAACTGTGCTCTAATTACATTAATTGTGACAGTGAAGGGACACTTCTGGTCTCAAGTTTTAAACTTTTTTTTTTTTTTTTAAACAAAAACCAATATTAATCATGTTTTCTTTGTCACTTTATTTTGATCCTGCAAGCCACTTCCTGAAAANCAAGACTCTACACTTGCCCTTGTTACATTTCATTAAATTTCTCCCCACCCAACTCTCCAGCCTGTCCAGGTCTCGTTGAATGGCAGCACAGCCTTCTGGTGTGTCAGCCATTCCTCCCAGCTTTTTGTCATCAGCAAACTTGCTGACAGTAATATCTATATTATTCTTATCAGCAGTTATTTATTGACTTCAAAATTATAAAATTGAAAGCAAAATAAGAAATGAAACTATTTCCAAGAAGCAGAATGACACTAGACTTTAACAGAATTGGAAAAAAAAAGATCTCTCCCTTTTAAATAGCTTTCAAAGTGATAGCAACAAGTACTATTCACTTCCCTTTTATCCACTGTCACTAAGAATTACATATAAATGACAAATTTCCAATGCAAGTCAAAACTGTCCAGCCACAGTAAGGTATTAATCTCTTGAAATCAATTGCCTCAATCACGCTTCAGGTTCCTGTTTCAAGATAAAGTTTGAAAAAAATATTTCTTTAGTGATGATCAGTGTTCAATTAGAGCTGACAAACATGGAAATCACACTTTTTTGTACAGCCACTTTACATGCTAGTCTAAACTCAAATTTATCTTATTCTATGCTGCTGAGTTAGAGTTTTGTCTCTGCAACTAGTGTTTAATTTGAGTTTAGTCTTTTTTTTCTAAGAAAAAGAACAGATTATTTTATATTTCCATCTCAAAATTCTTCATAGGTTTTAGCAAAATGCAGAGAGAAATAAATCTTTGTGCACAAGAGCAAATTTGAAATCGAGATACACAGAGTCAATGGAAGCTGTGCACATTGCACTTCAAGTAAATTGCACATAAGAGATTTCTGTGACAGGTTCAGTTTGGGGGTTCTGTATATTTCATTATGTTATTACTCTTCTTTCTGATGATCTTATTTTTCTAATGAATACTAGAAAAATGTAAGCACAATAATATGTGTCAAATGTACTAGCTGTTATAAAAATAACAGATTTCTAGATCTAGTTATGAATATTATTTTACAGGTGCTGAAGGTACAGGAACTGGAGTTGTGCCAGAGGGCTCTTAGGATGCATCTGCAGTGAACTACAGACCTGTAAAGTGTGAATGGTAGTGCAGAGCAGGCATTACAGAGATGGGGGTTCCTGTTTGCTAAACAATGTTTACTAGCATTGTCTCAGCTTGCAGCTCTCAACTGGTTAATGGGGCACATTCCTTCAGTGCTCTACAGCTCAGATTCTGGTATTTTTCAAAGAAAATTAATGCACTTTGCTTATCCTTTGCCAATAGTAGTTACAAATAGAACTACAATTTTACGTAATAGCTATAAACCATTACTCTAATGGTTTGACAAATACCTATAAGGATAGACTGCAATATTTCATCTGAAAAAGGTCTGAATATTAAATAAATGCAACCTCCCATTGGGTCCTGATTTAACCTCCTACTGGTTTTGGAAGGTGAATTTAAGAGCTGAAAGCATTTTAGATTAAATGTTAGGGGAGAGGTTCAGTAAGACCTAGAGAGTAGATTAGCACTTTGTGCTCATAGTAACAGTCCTTTCCCTCTTCCCACTATCACTTCAAACACATCATTGCAAAGTGCAGAATTTAACTTGAGTCTGGTACGCAGTTGACTTGTAACTGATCGTCTAATAGTTATGGATATGGACAATTAATGCTAATTTTTATTCATTTTTTTATATACTTCTGATGCCTTGTAGAACTGAGAATTGGGATTCCCCTATTAAGTCAATAAGCTGAACTTTAGAATCTACTCCTTGAGCCTAGTACCTTAGAGAGGAGGTTCTCAAGTCAAGACCTGTTTTGCTTTAGAAGATAGAAATAATGAAGCTGTTTAAAATATTTAACTTAAGATTATTAATGTACGCAGAGCAGACTATTCACTTCAAAGGAGATGTTTCCTGTAAATCCTTTTTTTTTTAAACGGAAAAATACTTGTGGCATTAATTTATCTCAGCTAAGGGGAATGACATAATGCCAGTGTGATATATTTTTGTTCCATTGTGAGAAGAAAAAATGAATTGCTGACCATAGTAAGAGTAATTTGTTAGAAAAAGGTAGTGATATAGTAAGGAGATACTTGCATATATATGGAGAGAGACTTTAGAATATTTCCAGATCATTTTAGTAACAGTGATAGCAAAACAGCTATTGGAATATTAAGCCCTTTAATTATAAGGGGGGAAAGAGAAAAACATTAGAAGTTGCATGTAATGTCTTTTTTCATTCTATATTTTTATTTTTTTGACAAGAGCTAGCTATTTTGAAAAGATTCAGGTTATAATTATTATAGCAAACAGCCTATCATAAGACAATTTGTCTTTCTAGAAAAATGTTGGTTATCAATTATGTCATAGGGAACAATTAAAATATTTTGAAGTTGTTCAGGTGCCTTTCTTGGAATCAGAGTTCAATAAGGAGTGACATGAACTGATAAACCAAACTGATAAGCAAATTTCTTCCACTGAAATAAAATTGCTACTGTCAAAGTGCCTGTTCATTTGCTAAACCTTGGTTTCTAGTTCCTCTTCTGATACATTGCAACACCTGGCTCACACTCGCGACAACTCTTATGAGTTGGTTGATTTCTAAAATGCTTTGAAAGAAACAAATGGACCTAGTGAGCAGCTAACAAACAAATTACCTTGGGTGAACGATGCAGAGCTATAGAGAAGCATGAAGAGTTTCTCCCTGTTGAACTATCCTGGATCAGGCAAGTAGCCAGCTTGTTCTACAGGTGGATCAGCAATCAGAACAGCATGGTTCTGGTGCCCAAGTGTTTCAGTGGGTTTTTGGTTTTGAGTTGAGCCAGAAGCCAATCTTTTGTAAGGAGAGAAAGCAATAATGTGTCATTCATGGATGTCTTAAACACAATTAGAAGCTAAATGTGTTCCTACTGTAGCAGTAATAACATAGCATTAAGAGGTGAAGGCCATCAACCCAGTCAAATACAATTAAAAACTTTTTTTTTTCAGTGAATATTATTTTGCAGTAGCAACCACGGTGGGCTAAAATGCCTTCTTGCAGCAATAATATTCTAGTCTCAGTAAGGAGTGCATAATTTGACAGATGGATGCTGCTCGGGAAAGAGTGCAGAATGCAAGCAGAGTTGTGCTGATGAGGTGATGAATATCAGTTAAGTTGAAATAGCATGATCAGGACCCGTTTCATATAGCATGACCTTGCCCATTCACTATTTTTTGTTGTTCTTTTGTGCCACTTCATTTCAATCCTCTGTTTTCACCAGTAAGTAATATAGCTCCATAGAGCTGCTCTGTGTGCATGTCTTCCAATTAGCTGTGAACAAGACAGTGGGGTTCTAGTAAGGCTTCAGATGAAGCCTCCACTGTGGCAGCAGCTCATACACTACTGAGGAGGATGCAAGTTTTAGGGAAGGAAGCACCTATTAGAAAAGAGTTACCTGTTCTCTCAGATGTGACATACAGTCATGGGAGTGGCACTGTACATGAATCATTTTATAAAGTGCAACAGCATAAAAATACTTCAGGAGAAGAGCAGGCCTGTGGAACCCCTGTGGGCAGAAATGCTGTGCTCTAATAAAAACGTAGTGCTAAGATTGTGTTACCAGCCCCCTGCTAAGACCAGTAATAGAGCTCAGGGAATGTGAAATGAGAGAAGAGAAGCTGCAAATTCAGGACAGGCAGTATCAGTGGGAGGTTTCAACAGGGGCCCTGTAGAGACTGTATTGGTGCCTCATCAGGATGGGAGACAGAGAAGATGTGTCCAGATGTGTGAAGTAGCTGCTTCCCAGAACACCTGGTGCATCCAGAAAGATGCTATTCTGGATGTGGTCTGGAGCAGTACACTGGAACTACTTGGTAATTAGTGACCATCATAAGACTAGGTTCAACTCTGTAGCTGAAGAGAGCAGAATAAATACACATAGCATGTGGTCATTTGATTTCAAGTATAAGGTTTGCAGAACAGCGAGGCAATTGAGCAAGAAACCCTTGAAGAATTAGTCCAAAAGGTCTTTAAGCAACCTGCTGTTTTTTAAAAATACGGTTATTCTAACAAAGTTATTATAAGCCCCCAAATATGTCCCACAATAAAAAGAGAAACCAAAATCATCCCCAGGAGCCTACCTGATAGAAATGTCAGAAGAGAGTACAGCTGCTGGAAAAGGAAAAGCCTGTTCAAATGAACATAAGAGGAAAGGCCTTAAAACATCACAGGTCAAACGCGAACAGGAAATTAAAAATCTCAAGGAATTAAAAAAGTGTCTTCCAAAGGATGCTCAAGCTGTTGGCAAAAAGTTCATAAGTATTCAAAACCCAGAAAACCGGTGGGACCACTAGACAACAGCAGCATAACTGGGGACACTCAGAGAAAAGTCTGAGGCAGAGGTGCTCAGCAAATTGTTTGTGTCAGTCTTTGCTGAAGGTTCTAGAGAGATCTTTCACAGCAGTTTGTTGTGTGTGTGGTGGCATGTTCTTTTTCAGTGTGGTGGTTTTTTTTTTTTATTTGGTTTGGTTTGTTTTTTAGTAGCAGGTGAGTCAAAGGAGATAAATCAATCTGAAGTGATGATCCAGGAGCTGTGCTGCTACTGCCCCACTGGTGCATTGTCAGGGGCTGCCAGCAAGGAAACTGGTGTGATATCAGTGTGAGTCCTGTCCATAAAAAAAGCTCTAGAGAGGAGCGTGGGAGCTGTAGATCAATGTGTCTGACCTCCATCCTTGGTGAAATGTTAGAGTCTTTTTTAAAGAATAATGCTATACAATGCATGGCTAAGCATAAGTGCAAGGTCCTCCACCTGGGTCAGAGCAACCCCCGGTATCAATACAACCTGTGGGATAATGTGATGGAGAGCAGCCCTGAAGAGAAGAACTTGGCAGTACTATTGAATGAAAAACCTGGACATGACAGGGCAATGTGCACTTGCAACCCAGAAAGCCAACTGTATCCTGGGCTGCAAAATAGAAGCATGACCAACAGGTCAAGGAAGATATTTCTACCCCTCTACTCCACTCTGGTGAGACCTCACCTGAAGTACTGCATCCAGCTCTGAAATCCTCAGCACAAGAAGGACATGAAGCTGTTTGAGCAGGTTCAGAGTAGGGCCATGAAAATGAGCAGAGGTCTGAAGCACCTCTCTTGTGAAGAAAGGCCCACAGAATTAGGGTTGTTCAGCCTAGAGAAGAGAAGGCTTTAGGGAGACCTTATTGTAACCTTTCAATACTTGAAAGGGGCTTATAAGAAAGATGGAGACAGGCTTTTTAGTAGGGCCAGGAACCATAGGACAAGGGGTAATGATTTTAAACTAGTAGAAGATAGATTCAGACTTAGACATATGGAAGAAACTTTTTTATGATGAGGGTGGTGAAAAACTGAAAACATTCAAGGTCAGGTTGGATGGGGCTCTGAGCAACCTGATCTGTCTGAAGATGTCCCTGTTCACCACAGGAGGGGTGGACTAGATGATCTTTAAAGATCCCTTCCAACCCAAAACATTCTAAGATTCTATGATTTGTTGGGGAAAGACCAGTCCCACTGTGGAGAAGGGAAGTTCAAACGCAGTGCCCTTCTGTGAGGGTATTGTGGATGTGTGGATACAGGAGATACAGTGCACATGGCTTACTGCATTCTCAAAAAGCCCATGAGAATCTTCCACTTCAAAGGTTATTAAAGAAATAACAAAGGATAAGTCAGCACAGGATAAGTGGATAGTAGAAAAGCTAAATGTAGAACTATTTACACCAAATCCTGCAGTCCTGGAACAAGGAGGATCTTGAGGAATGTACAAGACAGTAATTCTTAAAAACAGGAGGAAGTAAGAATTGCTTTGTAAAGAAGTGAACATCTGGAACTGGCTGTTGCAGAAGGCTACAGAGGCAGGCAGCTTTGAAGACAGTTTGTGTAGATTCTTGGACAACATGTCTGTAAATCGATACTAAAAGAGTGTCTGCTGCCATTACTAATCCAGCAATTGTGGCTGTTGAGAGAACACTTCAGGCAAGGTACTTACTCGGCAAGGTACAGAATTCAGGGTAACTTTAGTCTTCTTCAGTGTAACTTTATGCAAGGAAGAGTTTTGTTGTAGCTTCCTTTTACTTGCCTTTGTTGTCTTCTGAGCATCACCTGAACCTAGAATGGAGTTGGTCTTACACCATTGCAAATATCTGTCCTTTGTCTATGACATTTCTGTTTGTGAAGTACAGTTCCTTCAGACAACAGCTTGAGCCTTGTCTAACTTTATTTGGCTTGCTTTCACTCAGCACAGCTGAGGACTATTCTATTGCTCAAATGTCTCTGTTTTCTGTTAACTTGCTTTCTTGCAGGAACATAAGGAAGTTTCTTTTCTGAGCTTCCTTTCCTCTGAACCATGGAAGCACTCTGTGAAGTGCTCCTTGGATGTTGCAATCCTTGCCCTTGAGTGCCAGAATCTGTCTGTACCAAGGAGGTCCACAAAGGGTTTTAATTTCAAACACCATAATGTCATTATCACCATTTATTTTTGAGGCTTTTCAGGTTCAGGATAAGGACAGAGTATCTGGTCACTCAGGTGAAGGGACTATGTCTGTTGAAACATAAAGTGAGAATTGGAATACCAAAGTAGGTCCGTAGTTTGTCTTTCTGCCCTCTGTGTGTATGTTGATCAATTAACAATGGAGAAAAAACCAAAAGGTTTTGTACTACTGTACCTGCAAACTTAAAGAAATATGCTTCCTGATGTTTTTTTTACTGGAGTGGTTTCTTGAACACCAGGATGTCTTAAAAGAAAAATCTTTATTGTAGATAATTTTATGTTCTTTTCAGAAATCAAAATGTTGTAAATGAAAGTAGTTATTTGTGTTTCATTGGTTCTGAGATGTACAGGGTGTATAAACTTAATTGCAGAAATATTGCTACAAAACTATCACTAAATATTGACCACAAATATATAAGTTTATAGCTAGAAAGTGTGCTTTTCATTAACTTATTTTGTTGAAGTAATTCTCTGCCCTTTTCCCCCTTAGGCAATGATGTGGTTTGTTTATATCATTGTGTGGGTCCCAAAATCACATGATTGAGCAAATGGTTAACTAGTAAATGTAAATTTTGCTTTATAAATTCAATACAGAGAATGCTATTTCTTTAATTAATGTAAGTATCTGTAAAATTCCTAGGCAAATCATCAATAGAAAGTCTATAATCTTCCTTGGCTGTTGGAATAGAGCTTGTCTTTGGCAAAATAAATATGGAATTATTTTTTTTCAGAGCCTGGGTCTGGCTGATTCACCTGACTTCAAAATGTGAGGATACCTGGATACCTGTGGACCTGGTTTCTTTATGACTGTGGCTGTAGAACTCTTTTTGTCTTGCATGAGGTCTTCCTACCATGAGATACGAGTCAAAATCTTGACTCTACTAAAGTGAAATTCAAGTTTGATTTGAAACAAACCCAACCGAAACCAAACCATTCCAGATTTTCCCTCTGAAATATGTCAAACGAAGTTACTTTTCCTTAAAAGCATGTTAATTGTCTTTCTTTTAAGAGTTTGTGTAAAAAAGCACAATGTATGGAAAATTAGTCTAGAAAGATTTTATATGCTTTAGGGCCTTTATATTATCTCTGGCATTCCTGTGAAATGTAACTAAAATTGTGCTTTGATCATGGTTGGTAAGAGGCCAAAAGCATAGGTCATCCAGGACCGCTGAGGGCAGGCAGTGCCAGGGCCATGTGTGTGATGGTTGCATTGCCATTAGATCTGGTTGGTACTTTCAAGGCTCTTTGCAAGACGCTTGGTGAAACGGAGAGTAAGTAGAGAATATTGAGTGTTAGTATGGCCATTTTCCTGGATTTCCAATAGCCTTCAATAGGTTTCACAGTAAGTAATAGGTTTTGAAAGAATATAATTAATATTTACATATTCAGAACTGACTGTTAATGAATTGCCTTCATCAGTTAAACTTATTGGTCTGAAAAGTGTTATTGATTGTTTTGATGTTTTATCTAAATGCACAAAAGGAAAGGAAAAATGTGATTTGTCTAATTTTCTTTTCCTATTTTCATGCCAGGCTATAAGATGAAGAATGCTAAAAGAAAATATGATTAGTTTTTATTGTTTCATAAACTTATTTTCTGACATAGAATAGCATGAGTCAGCCAGATCCCTTTATGCAGGAAAGCCTTGTGAGATCATTTTAGGGAAATGTAATTATTTCGTGAGCTACAAACTTTCTGATGCTGCTTATCTGAGGGAAGCATGCAGATATCTTGTGTAGCGTTAGAATGAGTTCTTAATTGCTGAGTTTATTAAATTAGAGATCTGTGTGAGCTTGTTGTCTTGTGCATAGGATTGTAAAGTTGCTTGTAGAATAATTGTGTCTAAAGCTGCAGAAGGTATTTATAAGACAGACCTAAATGTCAAGATGTTTGTGTGGTGAAGTGCTGGGGCCTGGGCTGTGGGCCCTGAGTTGGAATTCACCTATGGATGAGTCACAACCCACAAACGTGTTTTGTTCCCCAAGGCCCTAGGGGCAGAACCTGGCCCACCTGTGTGAGGCCCCGCCTTCCCCAAGGTGATTGTGGTTGGGGTGGTGGACGAGGCTAGAGATATATCAACCAGGAACCAATGAGTTTGAGAGAAGAAGCAAGATGCTGATTAGTTTGAAGAGAGTTCCTGTGGAAGGGGATTCCTGTTGAAGGGAGTTCCTGTTGGGGCCAGTTGGAGGAGCTTCTTGTCGGGGGCAGCTTGCTGAGCTCTCTCTCAGTGATGTGTTCCCCCTTGGCTGATTCGAGATGGTGAAGAGCAAACGGATGATGAAAGTATGCTGAGAGGATGTTGCTGAGTTTGATGTTGACCTCATGAAGAAGAGAGCTAGCAGCACATGTGGAGACATGTTTGGCAATTGGTGGATCTGTTACTTCATTTGGGGCAGTGTAGTGATTCTTCACATGGCTTTTCCTCACCTTTTACTTTATCACATATCATCATCTTGAGCTGTTGATTCCTTCCCATGCAGGAGGGTGCTGAAGGTTTCATTCTGATGTTATACACTACATTTTTCAGAACACTGTTACCATAGGTTTGGATTTCTCACATAACCCTCTGCAAATCTGAATTAGTAAATTCTTTCATCAATTTTAGTTCCCTGATTCTCTGCTTTCACAGTTTTTCCCTGGTTTCTAGTGTTATTGTGTTATTGCCATTTACTTGGTATGTCTGAGGGGAAGGTGACTGTTTCATTTAATTCATCACTTAGAAACTCATTCTGAGAAACAAAAAACATACGCAGTTATTTCTTGGGCTAACTGTATGTCCCTGACAACTATATGTCCCTTTCAGGATATGATTAATATAGTTAAAAACATGTGGTTTAGACTTTTAGCTTTTTCTAATTCCTACCTGTCTTTGGGGAATATATAAGTGAAAGTTAGGAATATAGATAATTTAGCTGCCTCTATTAGTGTGTTTGAGAAGTACTTGACAAAGCTTTTTCCAGTACTTATTTGTTGATTAAGTTCTATGGGTTAGGGGCTCTACCAAATAATGACTTACAAGGGACACATGCTCCTGTTATGCCATCCCATCCCTGTTAGAACTGAATTCCCAGGTATTTCTCCATGTCTCCATTTAAGGCTCAGGGCACCCCCCCACGGAGCAGAATTTGTTTCACTCCTCTTCCCCCTCCCCTCTTCCCTCCCAGGGGAGGAAAAAAGGCCTCACACAAAGTTGGAAATCAAGATTACAAGTTTTAACAGGGAGTAACAAAAGGGATATCAAAGGAAGGGAAATATACAGAGGTAACAAGGGAAGGTATATATACAAATATATACAACACCAATCCTCGGATATTGCTGGATTCCTCCCGAGCCACGTGGAGTTGTAGCAGCCACAGAGACATCTGGAGCCAGCAGCAATCACAGGGAGGAAGGGGCGAGCAGAACTTCCTGTGTCCTTTTATAGAGTGTGGCAGGAAGGGGAGTGGAATAGCCGCTCCACCTGTCCTTCCCCTTCCCCAAATTTTAAACCACAACACTCCACCATCAGTTTCTGTGGAGAGGTATCTCCATAAGAATGGGCATGTGAGCAAACCCAGACTTGGCGGCGCCAGTAAGGATGGCTACAGGGAATATGTAAACAAGGACATACAAGGACTGTTACAGGGAAGACGTAAACAAGGACACACGGGGACAGTCACGTGCGGCACGTGACACGGGAGTGAAGCAGCAAGAAAATGCAGGCAGAAGGTGGAACCAAGGGAGGTGCCTTGAAAGCAGTACCTGGCCAATCAAGAGATGTTGCTTAGCGCCTGGCAGAGTTTGTTACCAATTAGAGTTGTGCTTCCAGCGCACGGTTAGCGCTGGTGGGTATATAATGAGTGAGCTTCGGGCTATAAACGGCAATGCTTGGATTATATTAGTCCGTGTATGCGTTGTCCATTGATCTCCCGCCGCAAGTTTCCCTGTACTTGTCCATCTGCTATAAAAATCCATTCTACTCCGTGACAGGAGAGTAAAGTAGAGCAATCCAAACCCCAGCTCTGCTCTGCTGTGATTGCAGGGAGGCAGCTGCTGACCTAAGCAAAAGGGTGCTCAAATTCTCCCTACCAGGCGAGAGGTGCAAGAGCCTGCAAGAAACAATGTGATTTACACATCCGTCTAGTAATTTCTGCCATTTCTCCTTCCCAAATGCAAGGCTGCCCTTCCAGAAGTCACTTATCACTTCCTATTGAACAATGATCCTGTGCCATTGTAGTTATGAGTAGTGCCTGGCCCCTGCTCAGTCTTTGAAAAGAGCTAATTTAAAAACTATACCTATTTGTTGTGTTCATCTTTCAGTACAGCAGTGACCTTGCTTATCCCCCACATCTTCTTACAGTTTATTTTAAAAATCCTTGGTGCATTTGTTGGAGGAATTCAGTCTGCAGACTCTTATCATGTAAGATGTATCAGTTGACAGATAAAGATATGGAGCAAGACTAGTGCTTATTCTTTTAACTCAGGGTTGATTACCCTGAAGATTCTACAGCCTGGAAAGGCTTAGCTGAGTGGCAGTAACCATAGCCAGTGTTTCTCCTTCTGCCACTGCTCCCTCCTCCAAATTATACTTGAGATTATGCTGCTGTGGTTGAAGCAGCCTTAGTTGAATTTGTTCTTTTGCAATGAAATTAAAAATAGTTTCAACTTTTCCACCCTGACTCTAGAGAGGAGGTGGGGGAGCAGGGGAGATGGACTGTGCCTCTCTCTCCTTGTGCCTTCATATAAACCAACAGGGGATTTGCTCTTTTCATAGAAATGGACAGAAAAATTTTAAATGTTGGAAGCAACATTCAAGTAAACTGTTGTTTATATGTAGGCCATTGAGAAAAGGAATAGAAAGGGGGAAAGCTTACGAGATAACATCTGTGTATGTCTTTTCTCCTGCTGGTCTCTTCCTTCTTGCCTTTTAGTCTTTTGCTCTATCTTAATTCGGCAATGAGCTAAGAGTTCACTTGACCGTAGCAGGTGAAATTTGATGTGTCTCACATATGCTGCATATACATAGAACTGAAATGATAGCCTGCTTCTCTGTGAAGGAGTATCATTGTATGCTATGAGAAACTTGGTCTGTATATGTTTTATGCTAATGAGGTGATTAAAATCTGTGTTAAAGTTGTATACTGAATCCATTCTATTAAAATATTTACAATTAACATAGGAAAAAGTAAAATTCATTCCTGATAAGACAACATGATACTTAGTTTTTGCATTAAAATATGCATTGATTATGGATAACTTCCTGTGCTATTAGAAGTTAAGAAATTAGAATGTTAACATTTGCGCAAACTTGTTGTTGTTGCACAGGATTAAATCATATTAAGGAATGGAAGGGTTTGTACTACTTTGATTATTATTGAGGGGTTTTTTTCTAATTATTTTCAAGACACAGCATGTGCTAATTACAAATCTGTGAAGCCAGAACAGAAAGCAGTGCTTGACCACCTCCACTGGGGATGATTAGTGTAAATGACTTATAGTCACTTCTCATGCTCAGTGAGAACTAAACCCAGAATATTTAAACATTCATAATTTTTTTTTGTTAGTCATCCAATTTTAATGAGAAGGAACAAAACTCTATTGTCACTACCAAATAATATTGCCTGGCCTTTAGTTGAATGAAATGGATATTAAGAGGTTATATAAAGATGAAATAACATCTATATTGCTACTTTGAATAGAAGTTTATTGATATCCATTTATTAATGGAATTAAGTGGCCTTTTCTTCTTAAGTTAGTTAATAGTCTCGTGTATGAGAATCCAAACCTTTTTCATTGTAGTTTATTTCATTTCTTCTGAACTTTGCCATATAGATGCAGGGTGTAGAGCTGTAATGACTACTGTTTTTGCTATTTATTAGGCTCTAACACTGTATTTAGGTGATACACTCTGTTTCTTCTCAGTGCTACAGAGATAGGTTTTGCTGACTTTCTAGGAATTGCTTTCTGTGAGTAGTTAATTGTCTTTAGTGTCTGATTATTCAGTTTTATTTGGATACATTTTGTCAGAAAGAAAGAAAACTGAACAAATTAATCTTTGCAGGTGTGGTTCCCTTCTCCTATCCTTTGGATATTGTTCTGAAACCATCTGATACAGTTAAATCTACACTTCTGGGGTTTTAGAATTAATATTTGCTCTTAAGACTAGCTCTGAAGCAGGTAGCCTTCCTGCAGATAATCTTGTTGAAACTTTTTATATTGCATCATTTGTTATTTGGAGTATAGGCACTAAGGCCCATACTGATGATTTTAGTAACTCATATTACATTATTGATTCCAGCAACTTAACAAAACTGCATAATATAGTTTTTTCCTAACTGCTTCCACCCACTATAATATCCACATTCATAAACAAACCTTCATGACGGAGCAGATACTTTTTCTTAGGAGTCTCTCCCTATTCAAAAGTCTGAATCAAATCCAGCTTGTCATATTGACTAAGAGATAAATTTGATGTTGCCTGATCCATCTCCACATACAGACACATTTTGACACAGTGTATTTGAGTGCTAATAATGACATTAGAAGATGTTGGAAAGAGATCTAATTCAGCACGCAGAAATGACTTTGCTGTCATCTCCTATTTTCTGCACAATTGACAGCAGGTACTTGGGGCTGAATTTTTCTTTCAGGTCAGATTTCCAAGGCACAAGGCTGTCTGTTAGAAACAGATAAGACCAAAACAAGTACCAAAGTACTTGTTGGAAGTGTCAGCAGTGCTGAGTATTTTAAAAGGGTGCTTCAGTTTTCTGTTTATGACATGACACAACAACATGTATTTCACTAGCAATGAAATCCAACCAACAACCTCATGTCAGTTTTTGAAATTTCTTACCTAGTAAATATTGTAACAGTAGCCTTATCTGTGAAGAATTTTTATCCTGTTTCCAACTAATATATCTATTTTGTCACGCTCTCCAGCCACTATAGTCTAAAACTCTTTAAAGAAATCAAAGTAGGTATAAATACACTTGTGCCCAATATGGGAAGCTACATTTCAAGCTTTCATTGTAAGAGAAATCAATTTTATATCTGCACCTCATTTTTAGTGTGCAAGACACTCAAGAACACTAGGAAAAATATTATCTGAGGTAAAACCAAAACAAAACCCCTTTCAAATGATGCCATAGATATTTCATGCACAGTTGGTTCTCAAACAGCCCATTTCATATGTCACCTCTTCCTTTCAGAAAAATACAACTAGGCTACTTTTAGCTTTCTTTTGCTATCAGAACTAGCCCTGAAAAACTTTGCTCAAAGGGCACCTTTGAAGAATAGCTTCTAAACAACGTAATTCTACAGAGCTACCCTAACAGCTGTGGTGAAGCACCGTGCAGTAATGATCTGAGGCTTTCTTATCTGCAGCTTATGAATGTTGAGCAATATCAAGACTGCCAACCAGATCCATTCCTGATCTTCAGTCTTTTCTGTTTGCTGATGGGTTTTGCCTTCCCTTTCTGAAGTAGGTTGAACTTTTCAAAGTCATAGCATTAACGTCACCGTGGTGAGTTTTCTAATGGATGTTGTTCTTTATTCTTGTATGCAGAGGAAAAATGATGTAGACTGAATATTTTAGACATAGAAGTGTATCTATCAAAAAGCCCAAATACTGTTGTAATGGGAAAAAAAGTCTACCTGGCCTTGTACCAGCTCTCTGTCTGGGAATGGGTGATACCTAAGAAACAACAAAGAGTGGTTCAAAAGTGCAGGAGTACTTCACTGATATGTGTTACAAGACAGCTTTTGATAAATTTTCTCCAGATGCTTCCCAAGTTAGATAAATCTTTGTCACCTAATTCCTACAGCAATTAGTTCCCTCATCTTAATTATTCAATGGATGAAATGACATCTCTTTCAACATTAGCATTCTGTTTGACCTTGTTTTGTAAGAGATGGTGAGCAGTGATTTTCCACTCACTGCCTCTGTTGCCTGTCACAGAATTACAGAATGAAGACTGATATTTTGGCTACATGTTTGCAAGTATGTTCCAAATAAAGGGAGGAGGTATTCTTTGCTGAATAGTACATGTGCTGGGGAGAAAAATAATTTAATTGTATTATTTTTTTGATCCAATAGTAGGGAGGAGTAGGTACGTACAAGACTATGGTCTGATATAGTGAACACTTTTGCTTCTTCTCTTTTCTTTTGCTGCTCTGGTGGGCTTCGAAAAATACTGAAATTATTTTGAGATTTTAATAAACAATCCAGGAAATTGGAAGTTTTCATTTTGACAGTTTCAAGATGAAGTGTTTTAACTTTCATATAAAAACTAATTTTTCAACTTGAAACATCTTTTTAAAAAAGAGGCCAAAAGCAATTTCTTGTGGAGATGTCCTGTTGGATTATCAGTGAGGGGAAAGCAACTTGTCTGCTGTCGAAGATATGTGTGCTGTATACAAAAATAGAAACCTTCTGGTCTTAGTTTGTAATGAAATATTTTTCATAATCACCTAACAGTAGTAAGGAGATGACAGAAAAAACTATACAGAGTTCAACAGTGTGTGGATTAGCTGTTCTGCAAGTTGCTGACCACATAAGTAGTGGAGTATTTCTCCCAGCAGGAGGGATGGGAGGACTTGCCCCTTACTCTGTGCTCATCAGCAGATCTCAGACAACCTCAGATTAGGGCAAATCCACCTGCTGATGGTTTTCAAATATGAGATCTGAAGCTGCGCATAGTATGAATATTAATTTTTATCAATCTCTAAATAAAGATGTTTTGAGCTCTTTCTCAAAATGTTTGTTTTGGGGATTTTTTTGTAATAAATTCTGAACAAGTGACACCATGGGTTGTCGTGGATGTAGAACCAAACACACAAGAGCAATACAGCATGTGAAAATCTATTAAAATAGAAAATCTGCCCACAGGAAATATTTATTTACCCTTTAGCTGTAAAATATATTATGGGAGCAGTGAAGTGTTTTTAACTAGGCCAGTATTTTGAGCTGGTAAATGATTATCATCTACTCAAATGGCACTGATAGATCAAAGATTGAAATAGCTAATGCTATGCTAGGATATCACTTTACAACCCTATAAATTTCAAATATATTAATAGAGCAGAAAGCATAAGCATGTTGATTATTTTTTCATTCAATGGCAAGGAATAGAAATAGTTGGAAAATAGTTTTCTCATAAACCTGGAGTATATGACCAGGCTACTCCCTGAACAGTTAAAATGAAATGCACAGGGTATTGTGAAGATGAGGTAATAAATTGTGGGAATATATTCTTTTAGTATATTTTTGTATGTAATAAAACTTCATTTCTTTTGCAAGTATGTATTTAGAGGGTTTTTTGCTACTGTTACCTCACTTGTAATAAATTTTGCACCATGCTGTGCAAAGCAAGTAACACAACAGCCAATGATCAGACTAGCAGTAAAAATAAAATACTAATAACTTTTCACATGACTGTAGTGAGCTGGGGCTGCCTCTGTCTATGTTCAGGCTGGTCTCAATCACACTCTGAAAGGTTTTGGGCAAAGCAGCCTGTTCCAAAACCTGTTTATTCAGCATGCTGAGAAACAACCTTCTAATTGCTCAGGTTGGTTGAAAGTGGATTGTGCTGTATCTGGGACCTGTCATGCCTTCAACTGAGCATCCCACCCTGCTTCCCCTGTTCTTTGCCTGTGCTTGTGAATCATCATCACTCACCTGTCACTGCTGTTCAGGAAGTGACATGGCCTCTTTGCTCCTTCCTGGGTTGCCTCTTACCAATTAAAACGCCATGCTTAAAAGTGATGGATGGGTGCCAGTGCTCCACAGCAAAGATTCATCTGCCATGGTACTCAGTCAAAGTTAGTCTTCTGTCTATGTGCCTGTCACTGGAGCACTTGTCTTGCTGAGGGAAGGGAAAATGTTGTCACAGTGTTTCTCAGTTTAATGAAGTACCTGGATTCAGTTGGTTCTTTTCTTTCTGTGTGAATATTTCCATCTGTTTCAAGTAGAAGAAATGAAATCACCTTCATTTCCTTCCTGTTAAAGCCCTTAGAACAGTCATTGGTTTTTTGGGAGGTGCCTTCTATAGCACTTAAATTTTAAGTTAATCAAGGAGACAGAGCTGATGTTGAACTGTTACCCATACTGGTGGTGTGTTCACAGGTCTGGTGAACCATTTTCCTATTAGGAAGCAGAGATGGTGACATGAAATGCAAGCTCCTGCCTTCTGTGTATACGGAGCAGCTCTGTGCAGCATGTGTGTATGCACATGCATTGCCCTGAATTCAGCCTCCCTATGGGTTGCAGGTGAGTGGTGCAGCTCCATTTCCTAGGCCTCCTGTTGCCTATTCTTACTGGTTCTGGTTGTAATCTTGCAACTGAACAGCTTCACTGCAAGTTCAGTTGGTACATTGATCTGTTAGGAAGCTGATAAGAGTTTAGTGTATGTTCTGTAAGATAAACAGGTCTTACTCATGATTCAGCTGTGGGACTTTGTGGGTTGCACTCAAGAGGATTGAAGAGAGCACAAGTTGAAGGGAGCAAGCCACAATGAGGTCAATTTATTCATGAAGATATACCTTGTGATAATAAAATCTTATCATTTCTTACTTTTGCTTTTAGCTTTTTTTTTTTTCTGAGTGATCCTTCATTTCCATGAACAGTTAAAACTAAGTTAACACACTAAGTTTACTAGTTGTGCTGAAATTAATTTTAAAGTTGAGTATATCTACTTGCAAAGGACTCTCCTCTGTTTGATCTGCAGTTAAACTAGAAAAGTTTCTTAAGGTATGTAAAGTATGAATCTAGATGAGTTAAATGATTTTATTTTACTCCTGATTATATTCACTGTGTGTTCAATCCTGTGTTTAAGGTGCTTGTTGCATTATTTTAACTTTCCTCAAGGAACCTGCAATACCCATATTCCCGAGCAAAATGTTGGAGGACATGTTTTTCCTACACATTTTAGTGCTTTTTTAATCCAAGTGGTCCTTAGAGTCCCCTGATCCTCATGTGTTAGGTTGCTGATAGGTTTCAGTATCTGGGTAACAGAAGGTTGCAAGAAGAAACAGATGAGTCAAACTGGCTTTGTGGAACAGTCATCCTCAAACTGAGGGATGTGCCTGCTTCCTGATTGTGGTTGGTGTTTACTACAGGCCACCTGATCAAGGAGACGCCATTGATGAAGTCTTCATGCTCCAGCTCCAGGAGACATCATGCTTGCAGGCTCTCATCCTGCTGGGGGACTTTAACCACCCTCACATTTGCTGGAAAAGTAGCACGGCAGGCTGTAGGCAATCCAGGAGATTCCTGGAGTGCCTGGATGACAACTTTTTAAAGCAAGTAATAGACAGCCTTACCGGAGGGGATGTGGTTTTAGACTTAGTGGTGACCAACGCAAGTGAACTTGTTGGGGACATCAAGATTGGAGGCAGCCTGGGCTGCAGTGACCATGCATTGATTCAGTTCACTGTGCTAAGGGGTATAGGACAGATGAAAAACAAAGTCAGCACCCTAAACTTTAGGAAAGCAAACCTCCAGCTCTTCAAAGAGTTGCTCAACAGGACCCCTTGGGAGGCAGTCCTCAGAGATAAAGGAGCAGAGCAGAGCTGGCAGATCTTTAAGGAGGCTTTCCATAGAGCACAAGAACTCTCAATACCCATGTGCAGGAAATCAAGCAAGAAAGGAAAGAGACCGGCATGGCTGAGTCATGAACTGCTGGTTGAACTAAGGAACAAGATGAAACTGCACAAACAGTTGAAACAGGGACAGGGATCCTGGGAGGAATCCAGGGACGCTGCCCGGTTATGTAGGGACAAAGTCAGGAAGGCCAAGGCGCAGCTGGAGCTGAACTTGGCGAGGGATACAAAGCAAAAGAAGAAGGCATTCTGTAAGTATCTAAATCAGAAAAGGAAGGTCAAAGAAGGTGAACCCCCCTTGGTGACAAACAACGGCGAATTAGTAACAACAGATGAGGAGAAGGCTGAGGTACTCAATAACTTTTTTGCCTCAGTTTTCACTGGCAACCTCTCTCCTCACAGCCCTCAAGTTGGTGGCCCACAGGACAAGGACCAGGTAGACAAAGTCCCTCCCACTGTAAGCAAGGACAAGGTTCACGACCATCTGAGGAACCTGAACATAAATAAGTCCATGGGACCTGATGAAGTGCATCCCAGGGTACTGCAGGAATTGGCTGATACAGTTGCCGAGCCACTCTCCATAATATTTGAGAAGTCCTGACAGTCAGACAAAGACCCTAGCAACTGGAAAAAGGGTAACATCTTGCCCATCTTTAAAAAGGGTAAAAAAAGAAGACCCTGGGAACTACCGGCCTGTCAGCCTCACCTCTGTGCCTGGGAAGACCATGGAACAGATCCTCCTGGAGGATATGCTAAGGCACATGGAGGACAGGTAGGTAATCCTAGGTAGTCAGCATGGCTTTACTAGGGGCAAGTCCTGCCTGACCAACCTAGTGGCCTTCTACAGTGAAGTGACTGCATCAGTCGACAAGGGTAGACCTATGGATGTCATCTATCTGGACTTCTGCAAGGCCTTTGACACTGTCCCCCACAACATTCTTATCTCTAACTTGGAGAATTATGGGTTTGATGGCTGGACTGTTCAGTGGATAAAGAACTGGCTGGATGGTCGCATCCAGAGAGTGATGGTCAATGGCTCGATGTCCAGATGGAGGAAGGTGACGAGTGGTGTCCCACAGGGGTCTGTGCTGGGACCGGTGATGTTTGATATCTTCATTAATGACATTGACAGTGGCATTGAGTGCATCCTCAGCAAGTTTGCAGATGATACTTGGTCTGCTTTTCTCATGATTCGTGACAACAGCAATTGGTAACCCACGAATATTGCTGCCCACAAGGGTTTGTAATTTTAGAAGTAATCACTTTGTGGCTGATGTAAATTTTGTAATGAGAAACACTAAATTTATGACTGCAGGATTTCTCACAGACTGTTTTATTGCTTAGAGAAATTGCTTTCTCTGTTGGGAAAATCCATCATTAGATGTTTGCCTTGAATGTTTTGTGGACCATTTATGCTTGGAGAATGCTAATGCAATCATTAAAACAATAATGATAATTTGAGATAGTATAATTGTTCCCCTTTCCTTCACTCCAGACACAGAGTGAGCTGTCACTCAAGTTAGGCACAGCTTTGTAAGGGGAATTTACAGGCAGAATGTGAGCAATTGCAACATCTGGTCATCGAGTTATTACCCCAACGTGTAGGTTTATTCCACTTTCCTGAAATAGGCATCTGATTTCTGTACATAGTATCAGAGAAGAGTTGTTTGGAAGAGTACAAGATACACTCCCTCTGTCACAATGATGATGATGATTGATTTGGAGGAAAGCCTTTACTGCTGCATTTTTGTGTGGAACCTGTCTAGGTAAAAATACTGCTTGCCTGTGGGACTGATGTCCTCTGGCAAGATGTTGGGAGGAGAAACTCTGTTTGCAGTTCCTAATGAAGCTCAAGCCTCAAATATGTGTATTTCACAGACCTGCTGGGGTTGAAGTGTTTCTGGGCATGCCTGCTGGATGCAGAATTCTGGGGCTTACCCAGCTTTTTTTGATTAAAATCTTAGCATCTCCAGGGTTAGCTGATGTGAGTTTTGAGGATTACAGTTCTGATTTGAAATTTGTGGATCTGTGGCTGGGGTTTGCTATGGGCGTGTGTTCTCCAGTGATTTTTGAAGCAGCCAAAATGGCTCTGCTGCATGATGCTGGGTAGTAGGCACTGCCCAGGGTCACTGCAAGTCCTCAGGCTGGATCTGAGCAAGCAGTGTGTAAGCATGGCAGATAGCTATTGAGTTTCTTTGACTCTTTCCATTACTCCCATGTAATGATGAACTAGTATGTTGACCTGGGAGCACTAGACAATAACTGTATGAACATTACTGTTATTGCAGCTAAAGAAGAAGTTGCTGTTATATAAAATTTTATTTTCTGTTTATTTCCTCTTTACTGAGAACAGAGTAAATGTATGTTTTTGTATTTAAGTGAAGACAACAGCTAAGCTTTCTATTTTAATTTAGTATAATTTTCCCAGCTCTATGCCAATAGTATGTATCAGCAGAGAAACTGCTTTAGTCAGCAAGGTCTTTCCTTCACGGGTCTCTGTTTATAAAAAGAAACATAATGAGAGACTTATCTTAGAGACATGCTTTGAAGTACCACCATGTAACCTCTAGTGCCTGAATTTCTCAAAGATATTTTGCCTACATATATTCCAGTGGTGCTGCAGGCAGCTGCTTCATAGAGCACCAACAGCAGGGCAGAGGAGGTGGTGGGAGCCCTTCCCTGTCCGATCCACTCACTTAATCCTTTTGCCTCCTGCTATGTCTCATTTTGGCCCAGTGCCTGCTTTTAAGGACTCAATTGAAACTGTTGTGTGTCACTTTGCTGCTTCTGTGAAGCTGCGTTGTTACATCGATTAGCATTTCTTTTCATTTCCTGCTTTCTGTGTGCAATAGGTGTACTCTGGGTAGAAACACATGCTCCTGGAGAATCACCTGTGATGTATTGGAGTTTTAAATCTTTGTCTGATTTGGCATATTTTTGCTTTTTAATGTAATTAATTTCGCATTGCTGATCTCATTCTTTATTGAAACAGCACATTTGTGGATGATTCAAGTTTGTTTCTGGAAACCAGTTTCAATATGTTTCATTTATTTAAACTACTAAAATACAGAGGACAGTACCACTTTTGCTTTCTATACAAATTGCTGCTTTAACCATTGAAATAGCCTTGAAATAAAGTATTTGGGAATGTTAAAAAGTCGAGTTACTGAAAAGATAAAGTGTAGATGCATTCCCTATTTGGCCCAAGCTATTGAAATGGGAATAGTATGAGTTTGCCACAGTTATTAATATGTTATTAATCCAGGATATATTATATATTGCTTTTAAGTCTTATCTGAAGGACTGGATATCCTTTTGTAATGTGTTCTTTTGCTTTTTCTATACACTGGTATTTTGTGGATCAGCCATTGCTCAATATGTAAAGTCTAAATGGCTCTTCTTATTTGATCAAGTACCATGTTATTGAACGCATTACAAAGAGACTATATCCTCTGCACGTCAAGTCTGAATCTGGTGCTTATTGCAAAATCCAGACTTCTCAGATGCTAAATACGCACTATATCTTGCAAGCTAAAAGTGGTAGAATCCTGACAGTTTTGCACTGTTGAGGCTAAATGACTCTCTTATGTCCATCCTTCTCTCTTATGTCCATACAGTTTCTGTGTTAGTCCCTAGTTCTTTTATCTCTGTGGATCCAGATGGCTAGAAAGCAGTACTACCATTATATTCTCTATTTTCTGAATCAGGGCTCTTGCATTTTGACTATGCCTATAAAATGGAACTGTAGAAATAATAGTTCTGGACATGGTGATAGCTTATTTTGTGGTTTTGATTTGTTGTAGATGCTTTCATCACTTATTTTTAAGTTGTTAATATATGTACTATAACCCCGGATTGCTTAAAATTGCATCTACCTTTCTTTTTCTGTAGGTGGGTTTTCAGATATACAAAGGGCAAGTCCTACATCATCTACATGAACAATATTTTCTGTGATACCTCCTTGCTTCTATGTAAGTATGTAGTTAAAGATTTTTTTTGGTCTATTTCTCCTCTTCTGATGAAAATCTTGTAAAACAATTGCACCAAACCTAAGGAATTAAACCCTCTTCTCTGTTTTTATGCGTGTTCTCTCTTTTATGCATGTTGTCTTTTATGCATCTTCTCTCTTCTAAAAATTAGTTTATTTTTAAAAGAATTTACTGTGTCTGGGTTATAAATTGGTGTCAACAGCATGTTGAGAACTTTATTTCTGTGGTCTAGTCACACTGAGATAATTAAAACCAAAAATGTCCACTCCTGCTTTTCTGCATTCAGTTCAGCATCACACTGACAGCAGAGGCATAGTCTAGTCCTTCACCCTGTCCAGCGTTTAGCTTCCAATTTGTCAAGATGAATAGTAGTCAGAGAGCTCACTTACAGAGAAAGGAAGGCATTGATTGTCATTAAAGTGTTGGATTATGTCTTAAGAAGTCTAGTTTTGCTCCTCACTGTCACAGCACCTAATTGACTTTGGATGAATAAAATTATTTCTAGGCTACATGTGGTGCATGATGGTATAACAGAGCCTGTACCTATTTAAACAGATAAGCCCTCTGAAATAGAGAACATTAAAAAAGTTAATGAGGTATCAAGAGAAATGATCTTACTTTGGTGGGAATGCAGGTACCCTTAAAACAAAACAAACAGCAAAGTAACAAGCGTGAATGCTGGAACTGAAAAATGGATGCTGAACTAGTAAACCTACTAATTTCATTTTTTCAAAAATGTTTCAAATATGAAAAGTGAGAATTATGCAAAATAGATTGTTCCCAAAAGAGGTTATTAAATACAAGTGTCATTTGTTTTTATTTGGTTAGGTTATTCATAAAATTGGCTGCATATCTATGTGATCTTTGCTGAAAAAACATGAGAACTCTGTAAACTCTTGCTTAGCTTGCTGTTTTTCCATGAATTTTATTGCTTCTGCTTATGTGGGGAAAACACTCATTTGAACCATATCTCACTTCATCTATAGAAAGAAGAAGAAAAATTTACTTATATCTGAATAGAAAAAAATAGCTCTATCATAATGCATGAACATTCAGTGGAACCATCACTAGAAAGAGTATAAATGATGCATAACGTCTGTAGGCAAATATTAAAATAAATAAATGGAAGTAATGTTATTATGTACCTTTCAGGTTTTGATTGTGGCCTTTTCTATGAATTAGTAACTATATTTCAGTGATTGGTAGTATTATAAGTTTTTTATTAGTATATTTTTAATTGTATCTAAACAATAAGGAAATGAGTACAGAGATGTTAGATCTGGAGAACAGAAACTTGAAGCTGTGTTGTAGGATGAAATAAGGCTTGGATTCATCTTACAAGCTAAAATGCTTTTGTAATAGTATGATTGTCAGTCATAACATGGATTTATTTCATGGATAAACTAGACCTTACATTAATATGTTCCTGTTCAAAAGTATTTTAGAAACACTGCAATAACTTCTGCTTTTGTGCTAAGTTTGTGAGTAAATATCTATACAACTCTAAAACAAATTGAAGATGTATGTAAAAAATAGTCAAATGTTAATGACACCAGTATTTGGCATCATCACAGCTGAAACTGTTTGAAGACCCACAGTTGCATCCCTTGAAGAACATGCAAATTCCAGCTCTTCCTCGTACAGGCAACAGTTAATGCTACCGTATTTCACTTACCGCATTTCCTGATATAATGATTACAATGTAATAGGTAGAGAGAAACACTGTTTTGTTTGGAGACTGGCAGAAGAACTAAACAAACAAAACCCTAAATCCCAAACAACTAACAAATGGATGTTTGGTCACTCTCTTACTTTCCATTTCCAGACAAAGATAGGATTTCAGCCACATGCCCATGGTTGTGTAAGAGCTGCAGAGCAGACTTGGGGAATGAAGATCAGGTCTCTTGGTCTAAGCCAGGTCATCCTTTCTTCCTTTGGAGTGGTGTGTAACTAAAAAGGAGCTGTACATACCTATTAGTTAAGATGCTTTCAGTAGTCTTCACCATTAAAATGCATACCTATTTCACTGTCAGTTGCCTTGTTGTTTGCTAGTACTCACTTGGACAAGCTGGATTTTCTTTTCTTTGTTAATTACTGTAGCTGCCCAGTGAGAGGGCAGGGTAATGTGGAAGTGGTGGTGAGGGCACACATGAATTTGTAAGTTTGACCTGAAGAAGTTATGTTTCCTCATATGTGGGTGCTAAAGTTTCTTGTCCCTTTTCCAGCTTGATTGTCTTTGCCTCCTCTGCCACACTCTCTACAACCTTAAGAAGGAGGCTGGACAGCAGAGACCTTTAGCATCACAGGCACATTTCTCGAAGGCAGCAGTTGAAATGATCTGACACAGACTCTGTTTAAGGCTAAATTGTGCATATTTATCCTTAGCAGAAAAGGATCATTAGATTATGCTCCATGATTGTATGAAATCAATAGTAACATGTGAAATGAGCCTGTCCTCTCTTTTATGGCATTATGGCATTTTACACATAAATAGGGCAAGATATGAAGCAGAGTGCATTCTTCTTTGAGCTGGGAGACATGCACCGTAAATCAGGATACATGTGCATAATTACAAGATATCAGAACAAGTCCCAAGGGTATTTTTAGCATTGTAAAATGTTAGATAGACCTGTTTTCCTACAGAACATTATCCTTCTCATTTCTCTGCTCCTAGGCACCGAACACTTTTGTCAGCCTGATTATTTGACGTGGTAGCAGTCTGATAAATAGCAACTGCAAGAGTATACTGTGTTTAATTGCACAATCAGAGTTTAAAACTTTTGATGAAATTGCGCAAAACCTTCAAACTAATTGTCCAAAAATGTCTTTTGAGTTGAGCACTTTCTTAGCTTGATATTTCTACGGGTGTGTAATATTTTGGGAAGTTAGCTTGACCTGAGTATGTCATAGAATCATTTAGGTTGGAAAAGACCTTTAAGATCATTGAGTCCAAACAATAACCCAGCACACTCAAGTCCACCACAAAACCTTGTCCCTAAGTGCCAAATCTACATGTCTTTTAAATACCTCCAGGGATGTTGACTCAACCACTACCATGGGAAGCCTGTTTCAGGGCTTTACAACCCTTTTAGTGAAGATTTTATTCCTAATATTCAATCTAAACCTCCCCTGGTGCAACTTAAGGCTATTTCCTTTTCTCCTGTCACTTGTTACTTGGGAGAATAGACCGACCCCCATCTCACTACAATCTCCTTTCAGGTAGTTGTAGAGAGCAATAAATTTTCCTCTGAGCCTTTTTTCTCCAGGCTAAACAACCCCAGTCCCCTCAGCTGCTCCTCCTAGAACTTGTGCTCTAGGCTGTTCACCAGCTTCATTGCCCTTCTATAGACATGTAATGAGTGGGTTTGGGAAATGGAAAGAATAATTTCTGTGCTTGAGTATCTATATTTTTAGAAGTGTTTGGCTATTAGAAATTTATTATGTGTACATGACATGTTTGAAAGGATTTGGCAAGAGAGAGGAGGGATCTGTTTTGAGTTTAAGAAAAACAAAAATTAGTATTTAATGTAGGTGTGAATATGAATTTGATCATATTTCATATATTTTTGAGGTAATGTTCTTCTTTTTTCTCTGTTCCCAGGATAGCCTTTGCATCCATGTATTTTGGAGACACATCAGCCTCCTCCATGTCCCTTGTCCTTGTGTCAAAGCATTAGTTGTACTTTCTTGGCTGCCACAGTTCAGGATCAGCTTGACTAAAGCCATCAGTGAATGCCCAGTGCTCAGTGACATGAACTCTTTGACACAGGCAGTGTCTTGGGCAGAATTCTTACTTTGATGCCTGTAAACCAACAAAAAAAACAACCAAACAAAAATAAGAGAGAGCAGTCAGATGAATAGAAGCATTCCATCTGTTTGTATTGTCTGCCTGCATTGCTACTGTCTGGAGGTGGCAGGAAGGAGAAGCATGGAAAACAAACCACCACTAAAATGAAAGAGTGAGAAGTACCTCATGGTAAGAAAAGCTCTGCTCTTGCTTTGTTTTTTTTGTCTCCCATGTAATGGAAGCTTCTGTGCAGTATGCGTTCCTCATTGCAGCAGAGTTCAGGCTTAGGAGTGTACTTAGAGCTTTTACAAAATGATTATTGCTCCTATGAGCCGATTTTATACCTGCAGTTTAGTCAGCATTGATGCTTTACAACAAAGCAGGGAGTTTGTTTTGGTTTTCTTTCCCTGCATTACCTGACATTACATTTCTAACCCTCCCCCAATGTAATGAATCCGGATTTAGTTCCCACAGGCTTTTTTAGCTGTTAATTTTAACAGTCCTGTGCCATCCCCTGTGCTATCTTCCATTTGCACAAAGCCAAGGCAGGATTCTTACAAGATCTTAAAAGTAGTTATGCCACATAATTTTATAAGAGACTTAGCAAGCTTCCTTGAGCTCTCTTGTGTGTCATTCCTGTCTCAGTGTAAAAAGATGCACCTTGGAGTTCAGGTTGTGTTCAAACTGGTGCAGCAGATGCAGTGGTGAGAAGGGATGGAGGAACAGGCACACTGAGCTGTCTTCTCTTTCCTTGGGGATGATAGCAGAAGGGCATGTGAGATAATAGGTATGAGAGATCTTCATCCCCTTCACAGAACAGGGTCTATACAAAAAAATGTTGGCTTGCTCTTGCACTGGAACTCTCCACTGCTACTGGAACACCTGTAATCTTCTCAATAGGTTTCTGAATATAAATTACTTGTCATCCTTTATTTCCAAAGCTGAGAATATAAATCTCTTTTAATGTGTTCCTAAGGTTCAAAAGTAAAGACCTCTGAACCGATTAGTTATCTGAAAGCTTCCTACACTAATACACCTCTACCATTTGTGGAGCAACTAGCTGTCATTTAACTTAATTTAGTCAATTTACTTACATCAATTAATTGGGTAACGAGCCACAGGCAAGCTTTAGGTATCATAAAACTATTATCCTCATTTCATCATTTACTGTAAGAGAAAATAGAATATAAAATTTCCCCCATTGTTCTAAAAACATAATTCTGTTTTAATAAACTGAAATTGCTACAACTTTTTGTCCTCACTGTTCTATATTATCCTCAAATCAATTTTTACATTGTTCTTCACTGCTTATTTGTGTAAGGACATTTTTTTGTCTTAAAATGATGACACTACTCATGATGTCTGAACATTTGCACCTATTGCTTAAATTGTATAGTTTGCACCAGTAGGTGGTGGATGTTTGTTTGGTAAATGTTTTAAAGGTTAATCATGAAGCTAGTTTGCTGTCATTTAATTCATCAATATAATAGATGAGAGAAGAAAAATTCATGATATTCTGTTTACTGCTAGGGATGGCTGGGTGATTTCTTTTTTTGTGGCTTTGTAAACCATTTATAATGTGGCCTAAAATATTTTGAGATAAAATGTGCTACACCAACTAATGGGAACATTAAGCAATATGTGTTCCAAAACCAGATCTTATCCACCACTTAAAAATAAAGCATAGAAAATACTTTGCAAGGGTATTAAACATTTAACAGCCTTAAAAATATACTTTTAATAACTGAGTGGCTCATTCTCCTAACAAAATAGGCTTTTGAATTAATTTTTGGAAGACTTTCATTTTTATAAAACTGTAATATACTTCAGATTTTCATGTACACTGATAATAACATCAAAATACCTTTAAAATTCACCTTGTGAAGCATTCAGGAAACTTTTTTAACTAAATCTGGTACTTTTGTTTTTATTATTGGTTGAATTACTGTTTGACTTGTATCTGCCTTTTAGGTTTATGCTCCCTCCTAGATGCATCAGTCAGTTTAGTCATATTAAGCCCTATTGATTTTTGACAAGAGAATACAGCTTTCAGCAGCAGTCCAGGGGTTCTGGACTTTTCACAATGTGAATGGAATTCCAGGGTTTCTGCAGTGCAAGTCTTTTGCATCTTAGAGATATCTCATCTGTGAGTAGACAATGTCAAAATTTGTGTCACATTATATACTGTGATTAATTTCTAGGAGCCTGAAATGTCACACTTGCTATGCAGAAGTCCTGGACCTATGACTTTTGAGTCTGTCCACACAAACAGGTTTGTTTTTAATGTACAGTTCAAATGTATGCCTAGAATAATTAAATGCATATATCTAAGGAAGGTGGTTTTTTTCAGATTTATATTACTGTTACTTATTTCAAATCACGCAAGTCATATGTGTTCTTATCAGGAAAAGTATAGCAATAAGAAATTTTACATTAGTCCTAAGCTAGACCTTGAAAATTAAGGGTTAGGGTTTTAAAGTTTTAATATGCATTTCCCAAAAATCAGTATTTTCTCTTTTGAAGGGATTAATGAAACACTTTAAAGCTGCATTTTGTGATGGCCTGCAGCATATTGCTGAGGGCTCATTATCTTGTCAAAGCTCATAAAATACAGACCCTGCAGGAGTGATGTTGTTATTCAGCTAATATGGAGTTAGTCTTTTTGCATGGTGCTAGGAGGAAAAATGCAACAGTAGATACAGATGGAGATGAAAATGCGGGATTCTGTGAGAGTCTATCCAATGTACTGATTCTAAATTTGTTTTGGACAAATTGGATTTGTTACTCTTCAGTTTTCCTTCTGAAAACTCTCTTATGACTTCGTCAGCTGAAGTGTTTATTGACTGAGAAGTGCTTGCATTTTAGTGATGGATATGGTGATCCTGGTAAACACTTTGGGGCCTTTGTGATGCAATATGCTGTGTGTTTGTGTCGTTTTATGATGGAGTGGGCAGAAGCTTATTTAAATAAAATTTAGAATAAAAAGCCCACAGTTTCAGCAGCCATTAGTTTCATTAAAGCTTGTACAAAGATAAGAGTTAAATGATTTGTGGATATATACAAATGTCTTAAAGTAGAAAAGTAACAGAGAATCCAGTGCCATTATTGCTGGGAGAATTGCCAGTGTTCTCATTTTTTTTAATGACTTCCAAACTGGTCCCTTAGTGACTGATGAGGTAAGCAATTTCAGATGGGAGACCTGATATGCTCTGTGCTGGAAGGTGCTGAAAACTCTCCATTGTTAGGGGCCACGACCATGTTCAGGATACTATGAGAGGCAGCAGACAAATTGTAGGTTAAAGTCTATCATGGCCACTTCTTTAGGAAGGTGGAAGACTAAAAAGAAGGTTTTGCTATGTGATTTAATAAAATACAACAATCTAAATGGTAAAAATTGCATGTGATGGCACAGCTTCTGAACAAAGAACCATCACTGCAGAAAGATAGGTACTAAAGCATACGTCTGCAGCTCTTTGGATTTTATCCATTAGGATAACAAAACCAACCTCAGTAACTGCATATGTTTATTAAGAAAGATAAACACCTTATGAATATCTGGAGGTCGTTAATAATGAAGTGACGAGTGTGAGAAGCCCTTACCTTAGAAGCAGGTACCCTGTGGTTCCCATGTGCCTGATGTCCCACTTCCTCCAATGCCAAATGTACTGTAGAGCTGTGTCCTTCAGAAAACCCACCAGCACTTGCCTGCTGGTAGAGAAGCAGTGCTGCTTCCTTCTGTGTAGGAGGGTGTTTGCAGAAGCATTTTTCACGGGGTCTTGGGGAAGGATTTGAAACATTCTTGACTGCCTATGGGACTGCTCCCCTCTCTGGGCATTAAGCAAGGTATGCAAGTCAGGATATTGGATGTGTTTTAATGGTGAAAAATGGATTTCTGCAGGTCCCAGGCTTCTGGTATTCACTCTTTCTGGCACATATGTTCCTGTGTTTTGAAAAGGAGGCTGGGTAGCAGCTTGGCCATATCTCGCCCAGGCAGAGAGCCCTACTCACCCACCAGGTAGCCTAGGAACAGGGCATCCATTACCCTCCCTTCTGTCTGGGCATGTCTGTAGAAATGGTTTCTATTGTGCCCAGTATGTTAAAAGTGAAAATATTTTCCACTTTTTAAAGTTGCTGATCAGGAATCCAGACAATGAAATATATTTCTTCGTGCAGTGCAAGAAAGTTGCGTAGTGCTGCTCACTTGGTGATGAAATGTCTGCTTTGGAAGTAAGAATTACTGGAAAGATGCCCCAGCAATAGTAGACAAATGCACAATTTTGGCAGATTTAAAGCAAACACAAAGCAATATATTTTTATGGTTTGGTTGTTTTGTTTGGTTTTTTTAATGCTATAGATTAAATGGTGGTGCTCACTGCCATGTCATACTTGGGAAGCTAAAAATATAAGCAGATTGCAAAGATATTAGATTAGTTCATGGAAGATTGGTCGACTGATGGCTATTAAAAATGACAGATGATATACAGCCCTCGTCTTAGGAAACGCATGAATCACTGATTGCTCAAATTTGGAGAAATAAACCAGAGGAAGACTTGTGCTTTGTGCCTCTCTGCTGGTCATTGGACCTCCATTACTGACCACCACAGAGATAGGTACAGTGTTGGCCTTGCCATGGAGCCAATTTTATATATGCTTCTATGTCTAATGATTATTTGCAGGTCCAAACATAGAGGTGAGAAGTTATTATCTTCTCATTTATATTTCAGCTGGGAGCCTTGAAGATATTGCTAATGTTAACCCAAGCCAGGTGTACATTGGTGGTTCTGCTCATTTTCAGGCACCCCCAGATGTTGTCCCTCTCCAGACAGAATAAATTACACTGCTCTGCACACTTAAGAGTAGTCTTTGCAGCTGAGACACTTGCACAGAGAGTTACAACTAGTGGAAATTTAGCTGAACACTCTACTCATAAATTTTCACTACTCTCAAGTATAAGTTACTTTAGATACATAGTAACATCCATAATTAAAATGTTCCCTTGAAGTAAGTATTTAAATGTGGATTGCAGTTATGAGCCACAAAGTGATACAGGTGACAGGCTTACCTTAAGTAGGAGAATTAAACTGTAAATTAAAATTAAACTTCTCAATGACATTATGTAGGGTAACTATCTAAGAGTAACAGGTTATGTCTGCATACTGCATTAATAAATCCTTTCAGAGATCTCTAGAAAACAGATTTTCTACCCTATTGGTTTTATCTGTGTTTTTAAAGACTATTTTCTAATACAGATGGGAACAAAAGCCCGAAGTACATTTTCAATGTTCTTTGCAAAATTTATATTTTATGGAAGAAGTTTGGCTTAACTAACATTTTCCCTGAGCAAATTCTTTTACGTATTTATTTTTTATGCAGTAGAATATTGAACCCTGGGGGAGTATCTGCTGCTGGAGAGTTGCTTGTATGCCTGAGCAGGTCTTGGTTATGGACCCATTCAATGTTAGAAAGAGAAAGTGCCATCTTTACAACTTCGCACTTGCTGTGTGAGTAATAAACAGTTCTTGTTATTGGCATCTTTGAATGTGCTCAAAGATTTAGTAACACATTACTTAATTATTTTATGTATTTTACATTTGAATTTTTCAAATTGTTCCTGTGAGACTTAAAAGACAAGCTTTGTTTTAAGAGAATAAATTTATTCTCCAGATAAAAAGTGACCTTAGATCTTGGCAGTCCCTAAATCAAGGAGTTATGACCTATGCAAAATTGTTCTGTAAACAGTACAAACATAATTTTTTTTTCCCCTGTATTTTTTTTTTTTTTTTAAGCAGATCAATGTTGTAGAAAATGCTGGTAGGAAACAAAATTTTGGAAAAACCCCTGGTGTTGTACTCCAAATTCAGAAGACCCTTTCTGAACAAAATCTGCTGATTTTTAGGGAAAAAAAGAGTTTATTTTCCACAAAACTGTTTTTGAAAAACACTGTAAATTAGTGCTCCAGCTAGAAATTAGAAAAATAGGATTGATGTATCAAAACAGTGAATGCAGTTAGCTTTAGGCAAAGTGGATTTTAAAAAATAAATTTCAGGAGTTCTGTAGGCATCTTTGAGCACCTCTGGTGTTAACTTTAGGACCCCTTCTGTAGTTACAGAAGTTTTTGGCTTTAGGTCTAAGGGAGTAAGGCAGCATGCATTATGGGGTGCAGTTAGGGCTATTGTATGTTGATGGCAAGATTTAGCAAATCCTTACTTGGATTATGGTCCTTCCTTACGTAAGTAAATCTTAGTTCATGGAGTTATTTTTGTGAGTAAGAATGTTCTGAATGTGTAAAAGATTTATGCACTTAGGTCCTCAATGGGTTACTGGTGTGTAACCTTACTGTGAACATCGTAAAGCCTGGTGAAGCTGGGTAGTGCCTTCTTGGAAAGGATGCACTGCTGTGGCTTCCTGGTATTTCAGCAGCTTTGCTAATGTTTATGACACATGTAGAGCTGCTTAGATAATTCTTTATGATATGCCACACTTGTCTGGTGTGTGCTTTTTATTTATTTAATAAAAAACTTTTATTAATATAAAATACCAAATTCTGGGATGATTAAGAATTAAATTAGATTCTGATTAAAGTCATTCTATATCCTTTCATAATCTGACAATTTGAATCAAGCCAGCCTGCTAAATCAGAGCATCAAAACATCACAAAATGTCTTTCATATTTTACTAGGTCCTTTTATGCTGTAATTTTTAATCTCTGGTTCTAATATTACATTTTACTTAATTTATTAAGAAGACAAACAAGAAACTAATTTTGGTATCTTTGTTACTCTTAATCCAGAGAAAAAGGAACATATTTTTTCATCTTTGAATGTACGATCTTAAAGCCTGGAACAATTTGAATCACTTTTTAGATACTGTACTCTGTTTAGTAAAATATTTAGTGCTATTATGATAGTGTAAACCATTAGACTGCAATTACACTAACACAGCACAGAGACTAATAGTTCTGTTGGAACACAACAGTGATGCATGATTGCTCCATTAGGATCAGAAGTCTTGAAGCACCGAGGTTATTAAAAAAAATTAATCACTGTTACAGCCTTGGTTTTGTTAGATTGTAATAAAAATATCTTAGTCATGGGCATAACTACTACTGTGTCAAACTCTTAAAGAAATATTAGAAAAAAAATCCCAGTTAGGATTCTTTGGATTATAATTATAATGTCTTTCATCTGACTGCAGCTGAAACTCCAGACCTTCACCTATACTTTCCCAAATGTGTTCTTTGGGCAGGTTGTACTGACATGTGTTTTCAGGACTTAAATGGGGCTGGTATTACAGGTATTTATGACAGCAGTGTTTTAAAGGTTTTGAAACATTTTATGTCATTGCTGTCTAAATATTCTTTTCAAAAATATCCAAAGATACACCAAATATATTCACATCATTTTGAAGACAAGTATAGATGAAAGGTAGGGGAAAATATTTGCACTTTTTTGCTACTTTGTTTAGCTTTTAAAGCATTTAATAAGAGAGTTTATATACACAGTCAAGTTTTCACAGCAACAGGGGAGTAAGAAGCATTTTGGAAATAAAAAGGAGACATAAATTTTTTAAGAATGGCATCAGGACTTATGAGCTGCATTAACAGTGGTAATAACACCTAACTATTAAAAAAGAAACCTGATTTCATTTCAAATTGCTAGCATTCCTTTACATTTGTGTATGTGGGTGTCAGTAACATATCTGCCTGTGCTTAATATAATCAGAGAAGAGACTGCAAAATGACTGAACTAGTCACCACTGAGCTAAGTGCTACAGAGTAAAAACTGCAGGTATTTGAAGATAATTCCTCTCCAACAATCCATATACTGAAAAATAAAGCAGAAAAAATATCACTCTCAGCTGACAAATTCATCTGAGAAACTCATTTAAAAGTTTAAAAAGAATTACTTTCTAAGGGTGGAAAGAAAGACTGAGTTTTGGACTGAAAATTATTTGTGTATACTTCAAAAGCAGAATTAGAATGAGTTTTGCCTATGGTGACACTTGAGAGACCCTGGTTTCACCCTGGTTTTGCGTGAGTAGGTCCATAGCTAGCTGGGTGACCGACTGGTATGAGGGCTGAGCTGCCCTCTGTGCAACTGTGCTGCAGGAGCCCACCGGTCACAATTGAGTTTGGAAATAAAGGAAGCAGAGATCAGATGGAATGTGAAGAGTGAGAAAGATGGGCAGATTGAAAGAGTAAAGAGAAAGGAGGAAAAGGAGAGTGTATGCAATGCAGGCAGAAACAGTGATGTTTCTTACCCTAAGTGATTCCTTGTCATGATTGATGGATGAAGAAAAATTTTAGCCTTTTGACAGTTACTAGGTATAGTTAGTGCCTTCTGTGATACGTGGTTGTGCTTGTTTCTCTTAGTTTGGTTGACTCGTTTTTCATGTTAAAAATAGTTTGGGTCAGTGAAAATAATCTTTAAATTTAGTCTGATTCCATGGTTATTTAACTTGCATTCTCTGGAATGTTTAAAACATATAAAACACATGAGATGTCTGCATCTACAATTAACCCCACACTTAATTTATGCTAAAATAGCTATCAAAAGACTGTGTTAGTGAGAAAGGGGTGTATTTTAATGCAGACTTAACAAATATGATTCAAAAGTAGGAGGTATTGCTGTATATGTGCTCTGGTAAGATCAGTTTCTTAATGCCTGCATAGTGGAAGATTCTTGATTCTGGTTTTTGCAGAACATGTGAGGTTAGTAAAAAAACCTGCAAATGGAAATATGGGAATGACAGTATTGAAGGAACCTACTTCAAAGAGCTGAAAAACTTCAATCTCTTCCTCCACAAATTCTCTTTAAAGAGTCCCAGGCAGAGTACCTCTGCGTGTACAACACACAGACTTGTCTCTAAAATACACAGAGAACATCACAAGTTAGATGTTATCTTTCCCCTTATTTGAAATGCTTTCTAACAAGACTTACCTACCTTTGTGCAGTTGTCTCTTATCTAGATAATCTGGAAGAATTGCTATATAAAATGAAACCAAAAAAAGTCCTGTATAAAATGCTTTAAGTTGTGTATTAGCAAATGAATGTAAGAGTATAGTCCAGCCTTTTAGGGCAAATCTGGTTCCTTCCCTGTGCTCTGTAAAAGCACTAATTACAGATTTATTTTAAGTGACTCTGTACTTTGGCAAGTGTTTCTAGATGTCTGTGCATTACCTTCGCCGCATCCTGTGACTGTTGTTGGGTTTTGAAACTTTTTTCTTAACTAGCCTGTTACTCTGGGTTTGAATACTATTGCTTTCTGAATCTTGATCTTTTGTGGTGCTCTTACAGGTTGGTTGGGTTTTTTCCCCTCCCTGGTTTTCTAGAGGAGTGAGATGGATATGGCCACACTGGTGTCTCCAGGGCACTCACTAACTATTGAATGTATTGCTGGATTACAATCACATTTGATGGTGGGGAAGAGCTTCTGAGTTACTAAATTTCTTGAAGTACAGCTACATAAATACTGCATAATTGCTCAGCTTTGCGGAATGTTAGAAAGATGTTACACATGCCTGGTGGGGAAATCTTTGTTAAGACACCAGAAAAACTCAGAGGAGACCCAAAGCCATAGGCAGCCCAGCTATTAGTGATGCTGCTGAGGGGCCCCTGGCTGCTCCCATGCTGCTGGTGCTTGCCATTGACTGGGCTACAGGTCAGGCCAGAGCCTCTTACCTGCCTCTGCCCTGCTCCTTTGGCCTCCTGCAACATCTGCACTGTGACCCAGTGTCTCAGGCAGCAGTTAGTGCCCGTCCTGTGCATCCTTCCCAAACACAGCTGGGGACTGTCTGGAAAGGATGTGTAGGATGCTTTGGTGTGTGCAATGTGGCCTGGCCTCAGGGCCACAGGGTCAGAAAACTTCTCATTTGTCTGATGAACCTCTGTGCTCCTGTCTGTACGTGTGGTCTCCTTCCCAGGCTGTGCACCATACACCTCTCCTCCATGTCCCTGGGGTACCCCCATGTGCTTTGCTGATGTCTTGTTCTAGCAAAGCTAATCTTAGCACTGTCTTTCTTGTTTCCAGATTAAAACAGTTAGGATTTTTTAAGTATTTTGACTTGTTTTTTCTCAAATACCAGCTGTCAGAAGCACATATAGGTCTCATGAAACAGATGCAGTTTTTGAATGGATTTAAATGAAGAAGGGAGAGACATTTGGTAAATATTCATTGGCAGACATTCTGAATAAGAACAGCAGGCAAACTGGAACAAAATAGAAAAAAAAAATTAAGTTTGGGAGTGCATCACAAATGTGATTTTTTTTTAAATTTTATTTTGTTTTGTTTTTTTTTAAGGTAAAGGAAAGTTGACTCAGATATTTGATTCTGTTTCTGTGGAGCCCTTCATGAGGCTGTATCTCTTTGAGCATTTAACTAATTGTGTGGCACCTCACAGTCATCATCTTTTTCATCAGTGTTGTTCTTGTTTTTCATTCCTTCTATGTCTTCTAATATTTGAATGAAGTATTAAAATGCTAACACAGGAAATAAACACGGAGATTTTTATTTTTTTTTCTCCAAGTAGCATACATTGCACAAAACTGATGTGAGAAGTATTGAACATGAAGTGAATACAGGAGTCCCAGCCCATTTTAAATGCTACCTTGGTTTTATAAGAACTACATTACAATTTCCTAATCTATGGACCTACCTTACAAGAAATTGTAGGTGAAATTTCATGGATGGAGGTAAAGTAAGGAAAATATCCCTTTATTGTCTTATGATGCTGAACAAACAGAAAATATGTTACTTATACTACCTGATACATTATTGCACACTTTACAGTGCAATTTTTGTTTATTACTGACTGAAATATGAACTTTGACATTGGAAAGAAGAACTCTTTGTGTCCTGACAGCAAGAAGGATACAGATTGCATCAGCCTCTTTCCCCCTTGTGACTTTTCTTCATTTGCAGACTAAATCCTTCAGTATTTGTGTGCTCAGAGTTTCACATGGAGCACTTCAGCACAATGTGCCTGCTTTGAGGAGTGGGAGGAACAGTGCACTTTGAACAAGTGTCCTTGAGGCAGAGAACAACAGGAAGACACATTGCTGTGCCTCCTCCTTTATTTATGCATACGGAATGCAAGGTAACCTGCACCAGGGTCTGCCGTGGGAGAAGGCACAGCTCTGAAAGTTCAATAAAAACAATGAAAGACATGCAGCTTCTGTCTCTGCTCTGCATAATGGCAACTCTTTTTTTTTTTGTACGGTACTTGGATGCTCAGTCATCCTGGGATTTAGTGAAGGACATGAAAAACAAGTGCATTTGCTGTACCTACTTCCTGCTGATAGTCTGGAAATGGAGCAAGTCAGAGAGAAATGTAGCTTTTTGGATCATTAAAAATCCATTTTCATTAAAAGCCAAGTATTGCAGTGACATATTTATACATTCATCCCCTGTCTGTCTATGCCTTACAGATAGAGTGAAAAGAGAGCCTTTTCACAACCATTTTAAGGCCTAAATGAAAGAAAAGTGTTCTATTTACCTTGAATTACTTACATGGCATACTTGTTTGCTTTTTTCACACTGTATTGAATGGCAATTACTCTGTGTTCTTTCTTTACCACCAGTTCCTTTTGTCCTAGTATTCATCATTTGTTTTTATCTATCTGTCTATTTCCTTTTTGTGCTTAGAGTTGGTTGCAAATTATACTTGTGATGCAGGGAGCTTTCAATCTGACTGCCTTGATATTATTTTATGCAACCGTGACTACTGTAAAAATTGGCTTTACTGCCTCTTTTGTGTTATTGATTCAAGCCCATTTCAGAATTAACTTGTTGGAAATGGTCCAGCAATGTTGTTGGACAACAGGTTCTCTCAGGAAAAATTCATATCTCATAACTAAATGCAATGAAATGTTCAAATATATCTGAACACAGTTATATTTTGAATATAGATGAAAACCTTATGGAGTCGATCAAATATACAAGATGTGTAAGTTTTTAGTTCTAGGCTTACGGGTACTATGTTGCAGAAAAAAACCTATTCAGAGACCAATTTTTTCCTAGAGGTCTGTCTCTTATGTATGCTTTATGAAATGCCTAATCACATCATTCATGTTTCCATCTTGAATTGGATGGACATAATTTTGACATTTTGACTGTAGGACTGTATCTGTAATTTGAGATTATTGCCTTAATTCATTTAGGGATTTGGTCTTTTGAATCTTTAGTGTTATATTTGTCCTCATGGCTAGGTAGAAATGTTTGTGTGCTGACAGTGGAAAGTGATCTACAAAAATAAATCTTCCCCCATTAATGACATGACTGGTCAATTTTGGACTTTCTGTTACAAAGAGAGAAAAATAAGTGTTAATAATACAGGGAAATTTATAAAGTGAGTTAACTGTAATGTTAAAATTCCTAAATGTTAGAAATTGTTCACTAACATCAGGTCTCAATCTGAAATATCTTCAACTAACCAATAAAACCAGTCATACTCTGAAAACCTCATCTCTGAATAGAATTTTTGTCAGGTACTCAAAAATGTGAGTGTGCCCTGAATGACTGAATAATTTTAGCCTTTCTATTTTATTTTATCCAGACTCCTCTGCCCAGACACCAATAAGGATGACAGCCCCTCCCAAGTTGCAGGTTTCAGATATGGTAGGGGTAGAGTTCCTTGAGCTGGTGACAGGGACCCCACCTCCCTGCTGCCACTCCCTGCTCTGGGACCCGGGGGAGCCTAGGCTGCACTTCACTCCAGGAGTGGACTGGATTTTTTTGGCTGCTGAAAAAAAGCTGTATGCCAGCTACTTTTTAAAATGTTTTGACAGTCATGGATATGGAATACCAATTCTTCCTTTTTGTTTCCCTTCATAGCTTTTTTCCTGACTGGTCTCTCTTAGTTCTTTAATCTTTTTATTGTCTTTCAGAGTACAGAGCTTTTCTTGAGTGTGTTTATTAAATATGTGGAGAGGATAAAAAGCTACCCAGTGTGAGTACAAAACAGATGCATGTATATCCTGAGACGAGTGCAGTATGGATAAAGAACTATTATCATTCTTCCCACATTCTCGTTTCTGTCTACTTAGGAGATACATACATGTTCCTTGTTAGCAACGATGTTATAATGGAAAAGCTAAAGTTTTCATATTGGAGGAAACATATATTTTTAAGTGAGCTGAGAACATTCTCCAAAGGGTTAGCATTTCTCTTGTATGTGTGAAATCCTACTGAAATAAATGGCCCTATTATTTTAATTGGATCTTTTGGTATTAGAATATCTTTCTTTGCACTGCAGTTAAGAACCTTTTTTTTCTTCCTCCCTGAAAATGTGAAATGAACAAACACAGGAAATGCATTAAAACATTTATGACTTCAGCAATAGAAGACTATACCAATATACATAGATGCACATACACATACATAAATTAAATTCATATTTTATGATATATCCTTCCATTCTCCCTGAAAATACACAAATAGGGATTTGACTTCTAAAATAGGTATGATTAAAATTTTGCCTTGTCCTTTTGACTAATACCTTGCTGCTTACAATACTAGTAATGATGCATGCACTTCAAAAAATGAATGAAAAAGTACCATTCTTTAATCAAAACATAATAGATTTTTTTCAGAAAGGGTTTTATCTGTTTAATAAATGAATTAATACAAGGACTCTAACACTTCTGACAATTGTGAATAGACTTCAGTTCTTCAAATACTTGGACTATGTGCTTAATTTGTTCCTATAAGTGAGGGATTATACAATACAATAGATTAAACTTCTATGGACCATTCTAATCTATTTTGTAGATGATCACAGAATAGTGTGAGCAACTCTGTTTATCATATTGTGATCAAAAGCACAATAAAGTAGAAAATTTGCTGTGAACATAGGGTTGAAAACTAATTTGTTGGTATGTTTGTTTGCCCTCTTTTCTGCAGCTGTTCAATTACGAACTGTTACTGCTGGTCAGAAAACCAAATATCTATTCTCTAGGGTAGCTACATTGTACTTCAGTGTTTGAAGATTGGGTTTCTTTTATAATGGGAATAAAATATTGATTATTTTTTTTAAAGGAATTCTACTCCTCCATCTGAATAATAGGTGAACACACTCGTGTATGTGTGCACTGTGTGTTTAATATATGGATACAGTAACGATGTAAACCTGAAAAAAAAAATTAATTGCAATTACAGAAGCAAAATTTTTTTTTTAATCCTAAGAAAGGATCAAGTAATGATTTGTAATGAACAAAATGAGAAAGTTATAGCATTTATTGGATTTTCTTGTTTGCTTTTTACCAGGTCTGTTTAAGTTTTATAAAAACAAATGAACTTTGAGGGAAAAAACGCTTCTAGACTAACTGGTTACCAAAACCTGGATAGCAGCCTTTTTAGAAGCCACCAAATATTGCTGTTCAGTCCTTCACTGAGGGAGGATCCTGTGGCCATGTGTGGGACAAGGTCGGCTCAGCTCCAGAAGCTCTAATGCAGCATGGGGTCTTTGCAGGCTCCAGCATCTCCCGTGTGCAGCTTGTGAAGGGATGCTGGCTCTAGTTATTATCATTGCGTATGCATGTCACTAAATATCTACTGGTCATCTGTTTATTACCTAGGAGAAGAAAATACACTTGCAGTGACAAACAGTGAATTGTCTCATTTTGGGTGTTTTCCCACTCAGTGGAAATGATGGATTTTGTTTTTCATCTCTTCATACAGAACAAACTGCTATTTTGAGCAAATTAATGAGATAACTTGCTACTTACAAACAAAGTAAGTCAGCATTGCTCTAGCATAAACTGCAGTAGCTTCCTGGGAATTAGTGCTGCTTTCCCCATTTGCTTCACCAACAACCTGTTTCAGTGCATGCAACCCTGCTGCCTGGTGCTGCACTCACTGTGCACAGAGGCTGCCCGGCTGGGCCTGCAGTTGCAGCGCCACACTGCCAAGGCACAGGGGGCCTGCTGGTGCCTCAGCACAGCACATCAGAGCAAACAACTTTTGCAGCTGTTTCCATAACAACACATTTGGTAAAAAAGAAATATTTGTTCCACTTTCACAATTGTTTTGCTAAGAATTAATTGATATTAATGTTTTTCCCCTGCTTTGTGTTTGAAAGCATTTTAGAAATAACCCAGAACTGTTTATGGGACAATGCAACATATGAGACCATTGCAGTGGACTGTGCCCTACCATGGATTCAGGCTGGTGAGAAGCAGGAGCTGGTAAAAGCTCTCTGATTTTGGTTAAAAGGCAAATCAGATCCTAACATCTCTGTAGAGCAGGAGCAGAGAGCATGGTGATTAGTGGGAGTGTGGGGCAGGAAGGGGCTGTGAGATGGGCATAGCTTCAGATGGACCTTTTGCTGACATCCTCTGCCACCAAATCCAGCTGTTGTATGTCCTCCAAACTCTTACTGCCACACCAAATAGCAGAGTGACCCATGTCAATCCTCACAAGTTAAATCCCAAGAGTGGTAAATGTACTGTGGTAGTCCTGTAAAAGCAAGTGTATGCTTGGCTATATTTTTGTAATTTGGGGCTCTTTTGGAATGGATAGTCATGGATAAATGTTCAAAAGATGGTTATTAAAAACTGTGAATTCTGATTTTTAAGAAATCAATTGCTTCAAAATTCCTGGAATTCAACCAGTGATACAATCATTCATATTTATAAATCTTTTTGGAGTAACTATAATTAGATTTTTAGTAGACGAAAGTTTTCTTGTGGGAAGAAATTTTTGGATACTTGTCACTGGTTTTCCATCTAATGTGTAAGCCTGTGTGGCTAAAGACTTGTAGAAAGCATATCAGACATTCAGCCATGGCAGCATTAGCAACTGTGGTAACTACTATCCTACAGCATATTATTAGCTTAGCCATCATTTCTTATCTTGATCTATTCTGCTAGCAGGGCACATTCATATCATCCAAACAAAAATGTGTTTTCCTGCTCTGTTCGGATTCTTTTGTATTGTGCCCACAGGTATGGCATCTATGTGCCGTAAACACCACTAGTAGCATCTGTCTTTTGTCATAGTAAGTGAAGCCAATGTTTGCCACCAATGTAAGTAAGGAACCAAAGACAACACAAATTGTCAACACAAGACCTTTTGACAGAGCTGAGTGCTGTTGCAGCTGTTTTTGCATCCCATTCAAGGCAAGGATTACTGAAGAGTTTGAGTCCTTGTTTGGATGTGGTTAGTCTTTCAAGCATTATGAAAAGTCTCTTATCTGTCAGCTGTTAATCCAAAGTGACAGAGTACAAGAGCAGCTCTGGAGCAAAACTTCAGCCCCAGGGGATCAGGAACAGTTGAGCTGACCCTTGCTGCTAAACAGCAGTAGTAATTTTCCACTAGTTTAAGGGAAGAAAATTGTGTAAACTGGAGAAAGAATTACTGACAGTAGAAAAATAGGCCCATTTTAAAGAAGTGAGGCTTTACAGTCTATCTGTGTTTACATTGAATAGGTGATTTATGTAAAGATCAAAGGAAAAGATTTCCTGTCTGCCTGTGTTTTTGTCTGTCTGTCTTTTTTAAAAAATCTGGAGGCATGTTTAATGCTGAGGAGTGGCTGTTCTTACTGCAGGACTTTTCATTGAAACACTATTGATCTTGCAAAAGACAGAGGAATTTGAATGGAGGAGAATAGATCTTCATCTTTGGTAGTCTCCATTGTGCATACTGTGCAAATACTTTCTGAAGATGATCTGAAACATTCATGTAATTTAATATACACAATGAGCTAAGTGAATACTGACCAACTGAAGAAAATGAAGGAAAAGGGTACAGATCAATTTGATAATGATTAATTTGCTTAATGTCAGTCTTGCACTTTTAAATTTGTTCGAAGAGAATTTTTCAATTATGTTAGGATTGCTGCAAGAACTCTAGGATTAGAGAAGATGTATTGGAATTGATGAACTGCCTAACATGCATGGGGACCATCTTTTGCTCTTGTTTCTGCATATCATATGTTTTATATAGGCTGAGCCTGTAATAAACTTAACTGTGCTTGGTCTGGGGGGGTTTCTTTGCATATGATTAGAACAAGCCTAAAGAATGCTATGCAATTAGACTGATAAATCAATATGTTGATACAATATAGTGAGATAACATAATGTTAATCTTGCTAGAACCTAAACATGGCTTCTTTGGCACCCAATGGCTCTATCAAATGAACAAGAGAGTTCTTTATTTAATAATTAGTGTCCTATTTGTGTTGATAGTCTAACCACTAGAGACAAAGAAGGCCATGTACCTAAGCTAGTAGATGTTGAATATTGATTTCAATATTGATATAGTTTGTGGTTGTTGGGTTTTGTGGCCTGTTTTTATATTTGTGTTTTAATTTAACAAATTAGGAAGACGAGGATATTTGCATCCTTTCAGAACTTATTATGAACATGAGCATGAAGTCAAATGGGAGTACCAATAAAGAGCGATGAGTACTGGATGTGTAACAGAATAGGGATGGGAGCAAAAAGGCAGTACAATTTACTTTGCAAAATGAAGTGGGCATAAGAATTCTTGTGGTAAAGTGTTTTGAGACCACATTAAAAACCTGTCCTGCAAATATGCTCCTTCCAAAAAGTCTTTGAAAAAAGACTAATGTTATATTCCTAGACCAGTTGCAGACATGATAGTCTTTGTTCTTTATGTGTATCCATACCAAATTTTTCCCTGAGGTAGAATCTGTGACTTTTTCTTTATCTGCCTTTTGATGGAGTATGTTGAAAGCTCTCATAAATAGTTTAGGGGCTGGATAAGGTCAGAAAAGGAGAAGAGAAGTGTTACAGTAGGGTGCATATTGAACTACAGAATAACAGAATTGTAGGGGTTGGAAGGAACCTCTGGGGGTCATCTAGTCCAATCCCTCTGCTAAAGCCATTTTGCCTAGAGCAGGTTGCACAGGAACATGTTCATGGTCCAGAGAAGGAGACTCCACAGCCTCTCTGGGCAGCCTGTCCCAGTGCTCTGTCACCCTCACAGTAAAGAAATTTTTCCCTTATGTTTAGACAGAACTTTCTGTGTTCTTGTTTGTGTCTATTGCCCCTTGTCCTATCACTGGGCACCACTGAAGAGAGGCTGGATCCATCCTCTTGATACATACCCTTGGGATATTTATAGGCACTGATAAGATCCCCTCTCAGTCTTCTCTTCTCCAGGCTAAACAGACCCAGATGTCTCTGCCTTTCCTTGTAAGAGAGACTCTCTAGTCCTTTTATAGCCCTCCATTGGACTCTCTTGAGTAGTTCCTTGTCTCTGTTGAACTGGGGAGCCTAGAACTGGACATAGTACTTCATATATGACCTCATTTTGACAGAGTAGAGAGGGAGGAGAGCCTCCTCAACTTGCTGGTCACACTCTACTTAATGCACCCCAATCAAGCCACACAATGCATAGAGAAAGGAAATAAGTCCTAAAACAGTAGCATAGTCTTGAAGGTCCCTTTGGATTATTGTCTCCAGATGCACCTGGGGTCACACAGCATCTTGGGCTGGGAAAGGCAGGGAAGCCTCTACTCCACTCCCCCAGGAGCCCCAGAATGTGCACCTGCAGTGCACCTGGGCCCTCCTGTATGTATTGCTGGTGATGCAGAAGTACCTTAAAATCCTCGCAGCAAACCTGAAGAACATAACTGGTTAAAGGTTTACTGGTTGAAGAAGGACTGGAGGAGCACTCAGGGAACCACTGGAGCCACAGGCATTGTAAATACTGGGAGTCTGAACAGAGGCCAGACATTGAGCTCTGGCAGTGTCTCTGAAGGCCACATAGCTGTATTTAACTTCTCCTGGGGAGCACCGGGAGCCACTGCCCATCTGCGGCTGTAGCCAAGTGTATCTTGCAGGATCCAAGTACAGCCTGCTGGATGCACCCAAGCCTGTCCGCTTGTGGGAGGACAACTTGCGGGAGATGGCAGTGCTGGGTGTCACCTGCTGGCTGGGCTCCTCTGGCTCTGGCCAGGCACAAAATTGTTGTTTTCTGCCACTTTAGGGACAAGGAGCTCAGAAGATGGAGAAAGTCACACAGTGGTTAGGTATCCACCCCCATAGAGCAGGTAATGGGCAGCAGGACAGCCAAGATCGACCTTACTGAAAACTGAAAGGAGGGATTGCAGCCCTGCAGGTACATACAATCTGCATTTCAAGCAGCAACTGGAAGACTTATAAATCAAGTCCTGCTATTGTCAAAGTGGGCTAAATATTGGATCAGATGAATTGGTGAACTCTCAGTAAATGTTTTAAAGAGAAATTTTTCAGTAAAGTGCACAAGTCCATCTTGCCTTGTCTCTTCGACAGTGATGCACAGCTGAATTGTCTTCTTAGAGAATATTTAGTCTGTATGTTTTCCTTTCAAAAACTCTTTATTTGGCTTCTGATTTTTAGTTCTGTCTACTTGTTTAGTGAATTTTGTTATTCTTTTCATCTAATATCTGGATTGGTGACTTTGGCAAGGAAAAGTAGTGGAGATAGAAAATAAGATTTCTTTGGCATGTATAAGGTGACCTAGAGAGGCAAATTTGGAGACTTTTATTCCTGAAATATTACTTAAATATCCCATATCACACAGTGAGCTTTGTTCTAGGCTTAAAAGGGAACAGGATGGATTCCTGAGCAGACGGTTTCAACTAAGCCAAGCTGTTCATAGTTCTTGACGAACAGCTGAGAAAAAGGTGGGAGCTCTGTTCTCCCAGGCCTCTCTGATCTCAGAGCTGACCCAGCAGCAGCTTTCTATTTTTTCACTAAAATTCATGGATGGAAAAAAATCTGCACATGGCATACGTGCAGCTGAGAGTTCTGTGGAGAGCTGCGAGGGAGGCAATTCCGCAGGAGGGCACTGCTTTTCAGGAAACCTGTTTCTGCTTCACCTGGGATGCTGTGGGCTGCCAAAACACAATGGCAATACAGGGGAGGTGGTTTCAATTTCTGTGGAAATAGATAAATAAATGGTGTGCTTATCTGATTATTATTTTTTTTAGCAATACCTTGGTTGTGTGAATATGTATGAGAGCTATATAGCCTATTAATTTCCCTTACTGCAAGTACACTTTGGAAAATTAATAGAGAGTAAGTAAAGCAGCAGCTCCCAGAACAACATTAGAAGAAACGAAGGGCATCCTTTAAAGCAAAACATTAATGCTAATAGTATTTAAAATACACATCAGATGAATTTACATATTTATGTAATGTGAAAAACAAAGGGGTTTTGTGGATTCTTTTGTGACTGTACTTTCTTTTGGTTTGTTTTCCTTTTAACTTTCAAAATAATAAGTATCTACTTTCAAATGGGGGTCTCTAAACAGTGCTAGGCTTAGGCATGTCCAAGCTTACTCCAGAACATGGAGTTTCTGTTCACTTTTGCTGACTCTAATTTCTGAACACAGGATTCTCAGTCTTCTACTTGAAATAGCCTCTTAAAATCAAGCCCTCTGTGAAATAACTTCCTTTTTATGCCCAGTGTTTATCCTTAGAAGCATAACCCAACCTGTCCCAGACTTAGTTAAGACAATATTTAATGAACCAGACTTTCAGCCCCAAAGGAGAAGGTACTACTAGCAGGTTTGTATTTAATATCATAGAATCATAGAATGGTTTGGGTTGGAAGTGACCTCAAAGATCATCTAGTTCCAACCTCCCTTGCCATGGCACATGATGTGTTTTTAACTTGAAAGTGCCCTTCTAAAAAATCCTGTATTTTGTTCACTAGTGATTTTGTTCCATTGTGGAGTGTCATTTTTCTCTTTCTTCCTTCTTTCTGACCCCTTTTCTCACTTTTCCTCTCTTTCTTTTCTTTGTTCTACACCCTTTTAATATTTTGTATAGATTTCTCTGGCATTCTTACCATTTTTGTATAGATTGGCATTTTTACCATTTTAAAGCATAAAATAGGGCCTCTCTTCTCCTTCTACAGCTGTGACCCCATCCCCTGCTGTACCAAATTGACACTTCTGTGAGCAGTGGCTCCAGTCACTCACTCAAAGGCTGCTGCTTTCACAAGTGTTGATTTAGTGCAGCAGGGGATGATGTGCCAGCTGTAAATCAGACAACAATAATAATAATAATAATAAAATCCTGTGAAAAGTCTTAAAATAAGATGAGGGGAAAGAAAAGAGGAGTGGGGAGAAAAGCTGGGAAGGAGAGTTGGATAGGAAGAGACCAGGCAGGGGAAGGACGAGGAGCAGGGGTCTCTGCAGGGCTGTGGGGCACCCCACTGTGCTGCCCAAGGTGCAGCGGGTTAAGTGGGAGAGAGGCCCATGAGCAAGTGCTTCTTCTCCTCCTCCTCTTCCTTCTCCTCAGTCTTGCTGATTACAAGAAACTCCTGTGACTCATCGGGCAGAGCAGCAGTGCCTTAGTGCACTGAAGTTTTGGGTTTCTATCAAACTGTAGAGTCATTTTGGGATAAAATCCTGGTGGCAGAGGTTGGAGGACTTAAATTATAACTAAAGGGAGTGAGGGATATCTGCACTCTAGAGTTACTTAATCTTTAGAAAATGCAGCTTTTGCTAACCAAGATATTTGATATTTTCATTCTTAAATTACATATTGTACAGTCTATGGGTGTACAGCTGAATTTCTTAGAAATATACAAATAGCATGTTGTTATTTAAAGCACATAAATTGAGAGTTCCTTCTAAACCAGCCCTGATTTACCCTCAGTAATGTTCCTAGAGGAAATAGTTTACAACTTACAGATGTCGAAGTATTTAATAAGAAGTTCTATTTCTACTGTAGAACTAGTAGGATTCCTTAAAGCTGCTGATGGGCAAACCCTTCTCTAATGCAGTCTACAGGCTCTTGGAGTAATGTCTGTTCATCCTATCGATTTATTCTTGCTGAATCCCTCAGGTACTTTCATAAGGGAAGCAAAGCCCTGGCTTTCCATTCACTCACGGGTTATGTGGAATGTCCCAGTAATTTCTGTTCAGGGGCTGTGCCTGTAGAGATACCATTGTGGCCACAGTGATGCACCATTGTAACACAACTGCATGGCACAAGGTCTGCTCAGCTGATGAATTGAGAGAGGCTCTTACCATACCTCTTAAATCCATTGCTATCAGAGCAGCCCTTCAGCAGTCACCAAAATAAAGGAGAAGCAACTCTTTTTGATCCAAAATGAAATGGTCCTGAAGTTCTGTTTTGGCAAGAAAAGGTTAAAAAAAGTAATAGTAGATTTTATTTAAGGATTACTTTTTTTTTTTTTTAAATATATTTTCATTCTCAGCCGCTGACCCATCAAATAAATTATTTCCATGGCCCTAATACTTGACCATCCATCAGTGATCTGGAGCAGTGAATGAAATACACTGCGCTAAAAATTAATATTGGTAATGACATAAATGTATAATAAAACAGGATGATTTCAAGATGGACATGCGGAACGTCATTCAGAGTATACTTCCCAAAGTAAGTTCAGTATTTTTTTTTTATATGTACAAGTCAATATGACAGACTATAATATTCATTAACACTCTTGAGTGTCAGGTGGGTTAAGCTAAATAGGAATTAGTGCAGGAAGATGTCTGGTTTTGACCAGTGATATAGATAGTATCTCTGAACTAATGTAGTCTGTCCTTGTCAGTGGTGACTTGAAAGCATCTAATATGTCTGTAACAAACATTACCAGGTTTTTGATGAGAGTGTAGAAATTTTCAAAGACTCTTGGGAAGCCCTGTTCTTATAAATTTATTTTATACCTTAGGTTTGGGCTGTCTTTAAATTAATGAGGACATACTTAAAATTACTTGAAACCAGCAGGTTGAAGTGATATTTGACAGGTCTTGAGAAAAATTTCCACTGTCTAAAAACCGTTTGCTTTTCAGCATTTAAAGAGCTGTTTTGTAATAGGCTTTTACAATGATCACCTTTGTAATCTTGTTGTTCGTCATATTAATTGAAGAATCTCCTTTCTGATAACCTTTGGCTGTTGAGGATGTGTTCCCAAAGCATCAAAGGCTGAAGAAACTTAGAAAGAAAAAAGGCATAATAAAACATATTTTTCTGCCAATATAGGATTATTTTGTAGAGAATATTTTTTAGTGTTAGATCAACTTTAGTTTTTAAAATCCCAAGTGAAAGCTTCTATATCTTTCCTTTGGAGACTGTTTCCTAGGCTAATACATCTCACTGTCAGGAAGATTTTCCTGATACTCTATTGGGCTTAAGCTTTTTCTGTCCATTATTTCTAGTTATATCCTTTCCCCTTGATGGCTTTACACACTTCAAATATTTATAGATTATTATAGTTTTCCCTTAGACAGTTGTTCTTGAAACTTTCTTCAGTTCATCAACATCTTTTTGGTTTTGAAAAATGCATCTAAGACCTTCTAGGCTGAGAACTATATTTACTATCAAACCAAACTACAGTCAGGTGCTCACCACAGCATTTTCTTCAGATCCTTTCTCAGGGTCCAACAAACATAAGAGATTCTAGCTAAGAGAAATCTGATAAATAGAATATTCTGATCAGTGATTTGAGAAAAGTCCCTTTGCTTTCTTTCTGCTTTTTGATGCACAGGTCTTCTGGCCATTGTGAACGAGGACCCCTGGCTGCTACTTGGTTCTTCATCTCCCACCTCCTGGTGCTCTGCTCCATTTAAAGCCCTACATCCTTCTTAGTGTTTGCACTTCTTTGTGTGTATTTCGCGCAAAAGTCACCTCATTCTTGTGAAGTGCAACTGCTGTGGTCAGGGTTCAGGATATTTCCAAGGAAGAAGAAGGCAAGAGAAGGGCAGGTATGGTCTACTCTAGTCTGAGGTCTAGTTTGGGAGTTCTGGGTTGAATTTTAGCTCCTTTCTTAGAAGAAAGTAAAATATGTCTATGCAAGCAAATGCAGAGAGCTGTAACAAGTGGATTTCCTACTGTGGACCAGTCCAGTGTTTGCATAGTTCAGGGTTGCAGAAGAGGGGCCAGCCCATGCCAGCTCTTAACACAGGCAAAAGTCTACTGAAAGATTCTGCTTCTCTGTGTATCTTTCCCCTGACACAGAAGGAAAGCAGTAGCAGTCTCCTGCTGCGTGCTGATGGATACTGGTGCTATATAGCACATCTACTGTAGGCAGCTGGAAAAAAATGTTTTCTTTTTAATGTAACTTAGATTATTATCTTTAGTGATGAATGCTCTGACTTGCAGAAAAAGGCAAGAAATTGAAATAGCTTACATGGTATTCAACTGTCATTTCTACCTTGGTTTTCTAAGGAAATGCTGTCTGTCAACCTTCTCTAATTACCTCTAAATACAATGGACATTTTCACAGCTGTGACTGGTGGTGGTAGAGGTCCCAAAGATACCATCATCCCAAAATGACCCTGTGTGGTGGCTTTGAAATCAGCTGGGGCACTTTTGGGTGTCCTGTCTGGCAAGTATGGTTGCAGCGGGAGATCAATGGACACGGACTAATGTAATCCAAGCATTGCTGTTTATTGCCCGAAGCTCACTCGTTATATACCCACCAGCGCTGACCACGCGCTGGAAGCACAACTCTGATTGGTAACAAACTCTGCCAGGCGCTAAGCAACATCTCCTGATTGGCCAGGCACTGCTCTCAAGGCGCCACACTTGGTTCCGCCTTCTGCCTCCTTTTTCTTGCTGCGTCACTGCTGTTTCACGTGCTGCACGTGGCTGTCCTTGTGTGTCCTTGTTTATGTGCTCCCTGTAGCCGTCCTTGTGTGTCCTTGCTGGCGCCACCAAGTCTGGGTTTGCTCACATGCCCATTCTTATGGAGATACCTCTCCACATATGGTGTGGACCTGAGAGCATCACAGCTGGGTAGAGCACTGTAATATGGTTTGAATTAAAACTGAACTCTGTTCAGCAGTTTTTACTTTTCAGCTCAGTCTCTTGTAAGTAACTGCACTTTCTGAAGTTAAAGGCATATTTTTGCAGACAATATCTGCTTCTAGCAGTGAATAATGCTGGATGTTTACAGTTACTACCAAGGACTAGAGTGCAGACCAAGGTCATAGAATCATTTAGGTTGGAAAAGACCTCTAGGATCATCAGGTCCAACCTTTGTCCAACATTTCCCTGACCCCTAGACCATGTCTCGAAGCGTCACATCTACTCATTTTTTTAACACCTCCAGAGATGTTGACTCCACCACCTCCCTGGGCAGTCTGTTCCAATGCCTACCCACTCTTTCAGTAAAGAACTTCTTCCTAATATCCAATCTAGACCTCACCTGGTGCAACTTGAGGCCATTACCTCTTGTCCTGTCATTAGTTACTTGGGAGAAGAGACCAACACCAGCCTCACTACAACCTCGTTTTAGGTAGCTGCAGAGAATGATGAGGTGTCCTCTGAGCCTTTTCTTCTCCAAGCTAAATAATTCCAGTTCCCTCAGGTGCTTCTCATAAGACATGTTTTCCAGGCCCCTTACCAACTTTGGTGCCCTTCTCTGAACCCACTTCAGTCATTCTTTATAGCGATGACCAAAACTGGACATGATACTGAAGACGCGGTCTCACAAGTGCTGAGTACAGGGGCACGATCACCTCCCTGCTCCTGTTGGTNTGTAGCCGTCCTTGTGTGTCCTTGCTGGCGCCACCAAGTCTGGGTTTGCTCACATGTTCATTCTTATGGAGATACCTCTCCACATATGGTGTGGACCTGAGAGCATCACAGCTGGGTAGAGCACTGTAATATGGTTTGAATTAAAACTGAACTCTGTTCAGCAGTTTTTACTTTTCAGCTCAGTCTCTTGTAAGTAACTGCACTTTCTGAAGTTAAAGGCATATTTTTGCAGACAATATCTGCTTCTAGCAGTGAATAATGCTGGATGTTTACAGTTACTACCAAGGACTAGAGTGCAGACCAAGGTCATAGAATCATTTAGGTTGGAAAAGACCTCTAGGATCATCAGGTCCAACCTTTGTCCAACATTTCCCTGACCCCTAGACCATGTCTCGAAGCGTCACATCTACTCATTTTTTTAACACCTCCAGAGATGTTGACTCCACCACCTCCCTGGGCAGTCTGTTCCAATGCCTACCCACTCTTTCAGTAAAGAACTTCTTCCTAATATCCAATCTAGACCTCACCTGGTGCAACTTGAGGCCATTACCTCTTGTCCTGTCATTAGTTACTTGGGAGAAGAGACCAACACCAGCCTCACTACAACCTCGTTTTAGGTAGCTGCAGAGAATGATGAGGTGTCCTCTGAGCCTTTTCTTCTCCAAGCTAAATAATTCCAGTTCCCTCAGGTGCTTCTCATAAGACATGTTTTCCAGGCCCCTTACCAACTTTGGTGCCCTTCTCTGAACCCACTTCAGTCATTCTTTATAGCGATGACCAAAACTGGACATGATACTGAAGACGCGGTCTCACAAGTGCTGAGTACAGGGGCACGATCACCTCCCTGCTCCTGTTGGTCACTGCTAAATCTTGTGTACCACATTGGGGGAATGCAGAAAGTAAAAGGCCACACCTGTGGGGAAAAGCAGACAGGACAGGTGACCCTAAACTGACCAGTGAGGTGTTCCATCCCATATATGTCATATTGAGTATAAAGCTGAGCGATCATGGGGATCAAGCTCTCTTCTTCAGTGGTTGCCATCCAAGGAGAACTCCTGTTCTACCTTTAATCCTGATTGGTATGTATTACTATTTCATTAAAGATGTTTTAGTTTTCTAATCCTCAAGTCTCTCTCCCTTGTTCCCCTTCTCTTCCCCTTTGGGGAGTGAGAGGGATTAACAGAGAGCATCTGTTATAGGTCTAGTGGGTGGCCTTGACCCTAAACTTTGACACAGTAGAGCAGCCCAGGAAAGTTTTGGAGAGACAGTGTGGGAAAGGAGGGCATGGTAGGGAGTTTGGGCACTTGTGGGCGAGTCACAAGGCAGAAAGTAGTGTTTTTCTGCTCAAAGATCTTGAGCCTTTCCCGAGGATTTTTCAGACACTCAGCATTTGTCTATTTGTTCTCTCAGAATCAATACTTAAACTCACATTGATTTCTGCTGACATGCAATGCTTAGGATTCCAGCTGTATTGCTGGATTGGATCTCCACATTTCATAGAGGCTTACCTCCCCCAGCCATCTGCTGCTTTCTGAAGTTTTGAGCAGAGTTTCCCTGAGAAGCATGCAGGGTGGAAATGCCACTCTGGGTGCCCTCATAGCCTCTGTAGGTGCTGCTAGCTACCAGGCTGCTGTTTCTCCATGCATTTCACATGGAAAGGCTGTGCCTGGTGTGTTTATTCCCAGAATGGCATCTTTCTGCTATCCTCTTCTTTTTAACTATTCCAAAGCATTTTCCCTAGGTCTTTTGGCTGACATTTGCCTAAGAGAATTTGCCTAAGAGAATTTTTATTTTATTCCTTTTTTGTATGTCTGATTTCTAGATAGTGCTATGTATACTTTCTGCTTTACTTATGTTTGCAATGTTTTCTAGATTCACATCTTCCACAGCTCTTGACAATGAGATTTACTGCCTAATACACACAATTCAGTGCCTTTATTTTTATATTTAATCTTAAAGAGACTGGTTTCAACTGTATTTCTAAAACAGGTGTAAAGGACAACATTTGTTAGCATATTTCCCTTAGCTTCTTTTCATTGAGAAATGGAGTAAAAAGAGTAATGCTCTTGCACTTCTGACTACTCTGCTTGACTGATTCACAGGGTATTTGCTCTTAACATCTTGTAAGAGTTAAAAAAGTGTCAAACTTTCTTTGGCACCCAGCTACAGTAGATCTGTTAGAAGAAACATATGGCCTCACACTAACAGTGTTAAAGCACTGCTAAAGTATTGCATGCATGACATTGACAAATTTCCTCCAGGTTTTTTGTTTTCTGTGCTATTAAGCATTCAAAGTCCAGTATTTCATTACTACTGATGATATAGAGAGCCTTATTGACATTCTATCCATCTGTTCATAACATGCATTATTAAATGTGAAGCAACTAGTAGGTAGGAGTGCACTTGCCAGCTGTACCAATGAATTTGCAGCAGTTTGGTGCCCTCTTATAAATTTTCTACTATTCTGCCAGTTTCTCAACATAATTTGCAATGGGGACTTTTTTTTTTCTTTGGTGCTGCACATTCAAAAGAATCCTCTATTTTGTTATACTTAATGTGCAATCTTTAGATACAGTTTCAAAAAGCCCAGGACCCTTTTAACATACAAGGACTGTTTCTGATATCAGGTCTCACTAACCACAGTTAGATTTTTTTCTTCTTTTTTTTTTTTTTTCTATAAGAAAATCTGCTGCATTACAGGACAATAGGGCCCCAATGAGTCACCCTATTCATATATTTTTGGAACCCAGAGGAATTGGTTTGACTATTTACAGATTATAACAGTTGGTAGTTGAATGTTTTATTTTCATTCCCAGTTGGTACAATATGTTCACAGCTGATGCTAATGGCTTGCCCATTTGATATCACATATGGTCCACTATTTGGGTCTCCTAAAGCTTTCTTTTGTGGTCAGGCTGCTTTGAAACTCTCATATCTTTAGGTTTGTTCTGTCTGCTGAGTAGATGACTATGGAACTCTGAAACTGGCAGCTGTAGAAAAAATTCAGCAATTCTGTTGATAAAGATTCAAAGAATTTGGGTCAAAATGTCCAAGAAGGAATATTTTTACATAAAATTGTATACAAACAAATACCTTGGGAGGTCATGTGGAATTTTAAAAGAAATGTCCTTTTGTCTTTCCTTGTCTTGGAAGCTGTGATTGAGTTACCCTCCAGTATTTTAGCACCATTAGGTGTCATCAGGACTACTTTCACTGGGTGTTTCAGTTGCACTGGAAAACAATTTATGCAAAATTTGTATTGCCTAAAGCATTATTTGTATTTTTATTTGGATATTGCTTTTCTGATAACATTTTATTAAATCAGACAATCTGAAAAAGCAAAGTAATTTTTCCTTTGGTTTCTAGAATTAAAGCATAGGAAAAGTGAACTAGAACAATATGAGAAAAAAAATTAAAATTCCAAGCCTATCTGAAGTTCTTATCCTGTGATACACAAGTGTTTATACTGTGATAAAGCCACAATCTCATAAAAAGATTATTTCCAAAACTATTGCATTACCCTCTGAGAGCTGAAATTCTCATTATTCATAGGAGTAGATCATAATAGTTCTAATTCCCTGAGAAGTGGGCGTTTTATGATAACGGAGTAGGCTAGTTTATTAATTGTCCTCCACTTCACCTCTAGATGTTTAACTCCATATCTAGTCAACCAGCAAACATTAATACTCTCTTATTTGTGCCTTACTGTTCAAATAATTTTTCTAACTGAGTAAGTTATTTGAAATAAAGCAGAATAAGTATATTCATGTGGAAGGGACATTGAAATCATGTTAGATTAGCATATTACATTCCATTTGTTGATACAATAGGGGGTTTATGATTGTGTTTTTCAGCCATACAACTTTAGCTGAATAACAGTGATATGATTTTGTGTGCAGGAGGATTTCTCTAACTAATGGCACAGATTTAGCAGTTCTTAACACATGGCTACTACTTTCTAATGGACTCTCTGTTCTCTCTCACTGATGCTTGTTAGGAAAGCAGGTAAGTGCATGTTGGAAGTACTGTGTGTGCCTGTAACCTCTGGCTCCTGTCTCTGGACTGGATGAGGCAAATGATGATAGGGGAGAGGCTCTAGCTTGTTTAGTTCAAGATGAAAACGTGCATATTGCTGGTTTAAAGTCCAGCTGTGTGCTGGACAGCCTTTCCTTCTCTCTGCTGCATTGGCTCTGGCCTCACTGCAGCCTTGGAACAATTGCTGCAAAGTGCATGTTGCTGAAGCAAAGATGTGTTTTTCAGTGTATTGTTCATGCCAAGGGGATCCTATTAGAAAGAAGAGTTATACTGACTATGGCCTCTGAGTACTGAGACATAATTCTAGTGACAAGTGCTTAATAATGTTCACCCTTAAGATTTCAAAGCAACAGAGGACCTGTGATGTTAAAGTTGACACCAATCCTGTGTGGGTTGCCAGACCTATAATGGAAAAGCACGACTGAGAAGAAACCTCTGTACGTTAGTGCCATAGGCTTAGATTGTAATCCTGAACCCCTATTTTGTGAAAGAGGAAACAGGAAGATCAATTGGGTATTGTCTTAGAGTACATTTATAAATGATGCTTTTTGCCTCCATACAAGTTTGTTTTACCCAATTAAATCAAGTCACTCTGCTCCAGGCAGGCTCCTCTGTATAAGAAGTTGGAGTTTTCCTCATGGTTAAACCACTGGTATTTTGGATCACTCCTCAAGCATTATATATAACTTTAAAATCCACATAGTTAATTTCAATTCATGAGAGGGAAGTTTTCCTCATCTATTTTTATTTATTGCTAACACAGGCTTTGCAGTACCATCCAACCAATTTTAGGAACATATGCAAGAACAGGATAATTTCTGATTGGTACTTGGAGGATCATGTGTTTTCCTGGGTTTTTTTGTTTTTTTTTTTTTCTCATTTGCTAATAATAATAATAATTAGTGTTAGTATTTTACCACCAAAAACATGTGAGGGCTCCAGCAGAAGCCTCTGAAGCCTCTTCCTTTGATATTCCCCTTCTCTCTGGGACCATGCAGCTGTGGTGAGTGGCAGTGTTAGGTACTGCCCTGCTGTTGGGGGCTCCTTCCAAGCATAGCAGCTGCAAAAATCCCTGAGCCCCAACACTGATGATTCTGTACGCAGCTGGTGCCTCCTCACCTGAGTAGCTGTTACCCACCTGTAGTGGATCTGTCTGAGCT
>VYZX01029664.1:17548-31202 GCA_013401335.1 Brachypteracias leptosomus | reverse complement strand
GAGCCTTAAATGGAGACAAAGTGGTATGTTCATCTTCCAGAATATTGAAACACAAGCTGCCAAGCAAACAAAAACCTTTCCAGTTTTAAAACAGAAGGTACTTTCTAATAACTTTGTGACTTCGTAATATTTTAATGATAAAATATTTGCTTACTAATAGCAATAAAAAAGCGGTCTAAAAGTAGGCATGTTTTTGTAGAGAATACATAAAGAAAAGGAGAAACTACTTTAAAGAATGTTAGAGACCAAACCCCTGCAGAGTTGGATATAGGAATCTCAGTTGAGATTGTTGCCATGAATCCTCCTGGGATAAACTAGAGGAACGAACATTCAATCCTTGTTTTGTGTAGTCAGACATGATTTAGTTGTTCATAGTAAATGTAATGCTATCAAATGAATATAGTTCACACTCATTTTTATTTTGGCCATTTGTCAGTTGTACTGCCAGGTTTTCCTGGAGGGAAAACATTGTTTAATCATTTTCAAAAATAATTGTGTTACAAGTTTTGACCTTACTGTTACTTCTCATTCTTCTGACAAATTGGCTGAAGAGCTGTATTGCAATTCTTTGCATTTAAAGATTTTGCTAAGTACAGCTTTGCTTAAGTCATATGTTTTCTACTTGTACATGGCTTTGCATTTGCAGGTCTTAGCTGGAGTCTGCAGAGACAGAAGTACCAACATATAAAGATTAAAAAACAATTTTCCTGGTATTTCTGACTGGAATTTGGAAGAACTGTAGATCTTGTGAGACTGACTAGTGTCAGGAAGTACGGGCAATCCAGATAAGCTTTGAATAAGCATCAAACATTTTGCTGCTCACTGCTTATCTTTAGTTGCAAACTGAATTTTTTTAGGCTTATCTGTCACAACAGAAAGAGAAAAGAGGCTCTATAATGGTCAAAAATTTGTACAACCATCAATAACAATGGGTTTTTCAGTGCTCTTAGACATTTCCTGGTACCTGCAACCTGAGGCTGACAACTGAAAGTAGAGAGAAGTTTGGTCTGTGTTAACAAAAGCATCTAAAAAATCTCAGCTCTCATCTCCATAAGCGTTAGTCAGTGAGAGGAAAATGCCAGATTTCAATTAACTGGAGGTGAAATACTGGTCCACTGTGTTTTCTTAATTGGTTTTGATTGCTTCTTGTGTTCAGGATAAACATATTTAAAAATAGTTATCTGAGCATTAAGCAATTATTTTGAAGTGGTCGAAGCCTGGACTTTTTTCCTGAGAGCTCTGATTTGGTGTTTTTTAATAAGGGAATCTGCCTAAGTTGACACTTTGTCAGGAGCAGGCACTGTAATATTTAGTTCTCAGGTAAGAAGCTGCAGTGATGTTATTTTCATGATACTTCTTTATATAGGCTAAATTCCTATTATACCATATTATGAACCATTTTCTTCATATTATTATTTGGGGTATATTTATTATGCTTATTCAATTGTAGAGAATATGTTTAAAAAACCAACAAACTATAACAATCTTTTCAATGTTATTTATCTGCTTAAAAAAAACCTGTAACAATTCTGTGATATTGAAGGTAAAATTCTGTTGTGGTTGGGGTTTTGACTTGGGGTTTTTTTGTTTCTTTTTACAAAATGGTTTCCTGAATAACATAACAGGTATTTAAACCTCAGGTTGTTTATTAGTAGCAATGCTTTTCCACGAGTCTGCTCACTGATGGTAACTATGATGGACTCAAACTATCAGTAATTTGTAGAGATGTTTGTAGACATGTTCACTATTCTAAGTCAGATATTATGTTAGAAGTAAGATTTTTTCAGAGGTCCATACTTAAAGATCATCTGAAATTATATTAAAGCAAATCCCTTTGTTTTATGAAGTCCTCCAGATGCGTCCATTGCCAGCTTTCACTACATAAAGAACATATAGCTTTTGTTACTTTCTTTCATGTTATATGGCTGCAGTAGTCCTAATTTAATTTTATCTTAAATTTATTTCTTCTAGTTTGTTTTAATTTTTTTGTAGAACTGTCGCTATGGCTCTGAGCATTGTTCTTTCTTCCACATTTGGCCTCATCTTCAACATACTAGCTTAAACTCTTATGAAATCCAGGTCAGCAATCAGAATATGGTGTCACAAAGACAGTTAAACCCCTATCAACCTAAGCTTTTAAATCATTGTTCTGGAGAATACAGTACTATATCTCATCTTCATAGATTTTATAATTTCTACAATTCTTTTCTCTAGTTTTCTACATCTCTGAAATCACAAGGGTTAAAGTTGATTTTATTCTTGTAGGTTTTTGAGACCAGGATTCAAGGGATATTTTAATAATAAGGAACCTTAAATCTTCTGAGTCTCTAAATACAATTTTACAGTAATTTTCCAAATAAATTTTACTTCATAAATTTTCTATGTAGATTAATTAGATTTATTTCATTAAGTCTAAATAAAACCTATTCATCCATCACAGCAGGCAGAAATATTAGTATTATAAATGAAGAACTCATCTGTACGAAACAAGTGTATCTGTATGACAAGTGTGAATATGAGTGAGTTCAGTTTTTTTAATAAAAATAAGCATATTATAAAAATATGCACTGGTTTGCTTGAACTTGCTGTGGGAGAGTAATTTAAATCTCCATCATAAAGATAAACTGCAGTAATATATGTGTTATTACTTGCAGTATCAGAGGAGTTACAGCAAAGAGTCAATGTATGAACTGCAGTACTAGCATTAATTTATCCCGCCCTTTTGTCCTATAAGAAGGGAGAAAACCAAAATGTTTAGATGTTAACTTTAAATAACATAAAGTAAGAACTTTTGGAAGTTTAATTCCTTCAGCTTTCTATTCTCCATATTGTTATTTATATTATACTCTCTTATTATGTTAGTCTTTCGTCTTTTCTTGAGTAAAATAGACCACCTTGCTTCAGTCTTACAGGTTTTCCAAACCTTCGATGACATTTGCAGTTGAAACCTTCCAATTTCTGCATCATTGACACTATTACAATAGCAATTATATCATATAATGGTAAATAAAGACAAGGTAGTTGTTTTATCTTTTAAATATGCAGCAAAAGCTTACACTTAGCACCTTCTACTACATTGTCATATTGTGACATTTAGACTCATGATTCTCAGGGCTCTTTTTGATGTTACTTCTTCCCAGTACAGTTTCCTATCCCTAAAGAACAGAAACTATTTTTTATTATTATGTATAAACTACATATTTAGCCATTAAGAAAAAGTAATGTTTTCTGCTTGTGTCTGGTTTATCAAATAAAAAAGATTGCTTTTCATCATGATTGTTCCACTACTTAATCTCAATCTTTATGTATCTTGAAATATGATAATTACGTATTCCTTTCTAGTGAGAAAGTCACTTGTCAGAGTATTAGTTTGGCTATAATCAAGATCCAAACTTCAGGGAACTTGTTAATTGACATCTAAGTAATATCAAAGCCTTTAGGGACCTTAAGGGACTCATCACATCCTAAAGCAGATATTTCGCTTGAAGTATTTTTTTATCTCAATTGGTTTGTTGTATATATTGAGATACCATGCTAAAGGATTGGTGTTTACACTAAGACAATGTTATTGATGAGGGTGTCATTGAGAAAGTTCTTCTAGTATAACTTAAAGACAACTGTCAAAGACTGTGCAGCTACTTAGTATTGCAAGTTTGTTTCATAACTAAATTCCCCTTACTTTTAAATGCTTGTATCTAGTGTGTGGGGTTTTTTCTGTACATGGGTCCTGCAGATGAAATTTGTAGCCACTGGCTGACATAAGTTACTTATTCCTCTCTAGAAGGATGAAAAGCTGTCCAGACTTAGTGGAACACTTTAATAACTTTGGGGAAAAAGGCTAACAAATCACATGCAGACTTAATACACAGAGTATTAACTGATAAAATAGAAGTTATAAAATATTTTGCAAATTCCAAGTTAGTGACTCCTACATTACATGATAATAAATATTAAACAGAAATTATTTATTTGAATTACATCTTCTCATTATTTAATTCCTCTTAAACTGATTTCATCCTATTGCCAACCTATCGTGAAAATGTGATTATAAACACTGCATATTTATAACCTTTTATTTAAAATATAATTAAGCTTGAGGAAAAAACAACTTCTGCATAGTAAAGAGAGGAACATTAGCAGTGGTAGGAGAAATGTAGTGTTAGGCAGGTGGCTATATTCCAGGATCTAAAGGATCATTATGGCTGATCTGTATTATTTACATCAAGAAGATTTCACCTTTATTCCGTTACTTCTTGTTTGGCTAATGAATTACTTTTAATTAAACACAAAGTCTTCACCAAAAGAGTACAAATGGTGTACAATATACCACAGCTGTGGTGCCAGTAGTTATTCTGCCCTGATCTAGTCAGGTTAATGTTAGATTATTTTTATAACTGCCTTCTTTTGTGTATTCACTTATCTTCATGTACTGGCAATTTAAATTAATGTAAAGGTCTTTTCTGGTAAATAAATTTTACTGAAATAAATCCCTCTCATTTTCTCTTTGTAGCTGATCTCAGATCTTTATTTAGTCCTCTGAAGGTAGTCAACTATTTACCCTAGCTACAAGTCCTGTCACAACTTGCTTTGCTTAGAACTTAATTGCTCTAAGGAGCACTTGAAAAAACTTGAAGTACTCTGGTAAAAGGCAATGGTATCTTGAAGAGGTTTTCTATATGCTTGTTCCTCTTCTTATTTAACTTCAACAGCAGAGAGCTGTGAGTACGCTGACATGTTTAGAAGAAAGTACAGAGCTTTAAGGTCTACTAGCATGGTTTTCAAGCCAGGATAAATACCTATAGTAAGAAGAGACAGTATAGGTATCTTTCCTTTCCACTCTTCAGTGTCATGGGGCACATGTCTGGGCATGTGCACAGAACAAAGCTTGGTGTATATATATAATAAAAATGAGAGATAGACTGTCGTAGGGAAAACTGCTCAACTCATGGTTTGGAACAAATAAGGACTGTAGCAGTCTAATGATTTATTAATGACATGTTATTAACTGTCTGTCAGTGAGCCAGTCATTCAGGATAGCTACAGTAGCACAGACAAAGCGTTAAAGACCTACAAGTTTCTAAATGTTTTAACTACTCCTTAAATGTTCTAGTCTTGCACTCACTACTATGTGCATGCTGCCCCTCTTGCAGGCCTTGTGAGCTGCAAGCACACACACCCCACCCCTGCTTCTGGGGGTGCAGGTTCTCCTGTTTTCATCCATCTCCTGTTAGAGCTGTGGGTACTTCAGCTTTATGTGTACCCTGCTACTTCCTAAAACCTGCTAATCCACATGCTGGTGAGAAAGGTACCATGGTCACATATGCACATCCAGTTTTGGATCCCTGTTCCTGTACTCTGAATTATCAGTCCTCTAGCTGGATGTGGGCTGCTTATGGCATTCAGTGGAGAGGACACTCTGTCTGGCCTAATCAGAAGTCGTGGTGTCAGTGGGTTGACTTCTGCCAGTGCCAAAACAGGCTTAGATGGCTGTTTTGTTATCCTTTTCTCATTCTAATACCCCTCACAATTGTTTCAAATTTTCGTGGTTATAACACTATTTTATTTAGTCAAGGCACAGTGAGAAATCACAGGGCTTAAATTTGCAACTAAGCATAGTTTAATTGCTGAGATAGAAATCTGTAGTCTCCTGACTGAGAATAATTTCTTTTGTAAACTACCTGTAGGATGTCAAGCTCTCAAAATCATGTGTCACTATTAAACCTTTTACAGCAGAGACAGCTGCAGTAGCCCTGTGGGTATTCACCTCAGAAAGTTCAGCTTTTTCCACTATGTGAAAAGTCTACAGAAATAATAGCAGCTGGACATGTCAAAGCATGACTCCATTCCAGAAAATGACAATAAACCAGGCCCCTGCGTTGTAACTAGGCATGGCTCCTAGTTTCTTTGTAAGAGGGTGGGGAGAGCATGGGAGTGAGCTGACTGAAGACTCAGAAAGCTTTAGAAACATTATAAGGAATTAAACAAGAAAGGAAGTATTTTCTAAATCATAGTGGCTTTCCTCAATGGTACTTAATATCACTCTGGGAAGCAGTCTTCCTACTTTCTTTCGTGGTGTACTAATAAACAAGACTGACAATTCCCAGAATTCTTCTTTATAATAATGACATGCTTATTTATATAGCTTTTTGGGCTCTGCAGTCCTGTAGCCTTGATAACGTAGGGCTAAATCCATAATGTTTCAATAACTAGCTGCCTTCTGCTAAATAATGTCCTGCCACCTGTGTGCTCTGAAAATTGAAGGTATTCACTAAAATAGGAAGTTATAACACAAATTATTTTTTTCACTTGAAAAAAGAAATCCAGAAACTTGCACCAGATCATTTATTTTCCAAAGAATGTACTCTCCTGTCTCAGTTATAGAATGAGAGACAGAAAGACTCCAAGGGACATACTTTGGGTTCAGCAGTCTTTTTGCACATAATCAGTTACAAGATTGGAGACTTAATTAAATGAGACGTGACAGATTAAGTGAAACGCCAGGAGAAAAGAGGAAGACAGCTTAATGTAAATGCATTTAATTTCCAGTAAAAAGTTTAAGAACATTCTAAATGTTGCAAATGTGTATTCCTTAGAATAAAGGCATGACTACTCATGAGTAGAAAATATTTGTCCAAGAGTGTGTTGTCACAACAGGCAATTACTGTGAAGTTTTAGCTTGTTCTATAGCCATGATGGTTTTGATTAGCCAGTCTCTAAAACATTTCCAATAGGGAGGACTGTCAATACCACTGACATGTGTCTTGTACTTTTCTTACTCTTTGCAATTCTTTTAGAAGTAGTATCAGAAGACTAGAAAATGTATGCGTGTATACTAGCACATGCTCTGTTTGTCACTTTTTTTCTCTACTATATAACAAGCATTTGAAAAAGGTTATTAATTGTGGGGGGACGGGGGACAACTGCCATGATGCTTTTGTTTCTGAAACAGCTCCTTTTGACCTGAGAAGACAGAATGATTTTAGCAGCTTCCTAAAAACTGTCATAACTATTACACTCTCTAGAATACGATAAATCTAACCAATTTTTTTCCTTTTGTAAGAAAACCATGTCTGCCTATGTCTATTCTTCTGTGAATCTTGAACTGCCATTTCTCATTTGCCTTTCATTGCTGATGTTACAAAATTGTTTATTAAAAACATTTCAGAATGAATTTGTGTAATAAAAATTCTAGAGTATAATTACAAATAATATTAGAAGGGATGTGGAAAATGCAATTTTTTTTCCTGTCCTTTTGTATTTTCCTTTCTAAAATGCAGTAAATTTTTGACCTTTACTACTTCAAAAGACAAATTTGGTTTTATTATGTACCTTGTGTCTTGATATCTTGTTGACTGTAGTACATTATGAATGTTACTAGGTACCACAGTCTGGCTTCCTACCAAAAACAAGCTATACCTTACTGCAGTTCATTGCAATGTCTGACTGCTTTGGAGGAAAAGTCTCTTGACAGATGTCCTGACAAAGCAATAATGTAAAGGTTATATCGTGTTTCCTGCAGCATTTACCTTGTTTCTTTAGTGGCTGTGTACCAAAAACTGGACCCAATTACATCTAATTAGGAAAACCAAGTTCTGCAATAAAACTAAGAATCTGTTAAACACTTTTATCAAAATTATTACACATTATATTTGAAAATTCTAGAACTCTTCTCACCAACATTACTATTCAGATCCAGTCTTAAAACTTTTTACCTTTTCTAAAGATCAAGGTCACAGAGCTCAGCAGTTCTTGTTTTATGGGGCCTAGGGGCCATTTTGAACTATTACTACTTCAAGAATTGTTGATTATGATTGAATAGTGGAACAAAAGTACATCATAGATATTCTGAGCAAGTCTCATTGTCAGCATATGGAATAACAAATGCCCAATATTCAGTGACAATTATGAAAATACTTGTTTAACAATTATTTTATCCTTCCCTGATAATAAATGATTAAAGGTTAATTCTAATATTATTGCATATTTGAGTAAGTACACCAAGTATATTTCTTTTGTCATAATATTCTGATTTTAGAAGGCAAGCTAAAAATAATGGATGATGCTAAAGAAAATATTTTCTGTGTTGATATACAAGAGTAATTTGGTTAAGTTCGGAACAGACTATTTTGAAAGGTTACAGAAATCTGTCAACTGTCTTAATGAGTTTTGTTAGATCTATAGGCTGTTAATTAGATTGGTAACAGTGTTGTCATTGTTATGGCACCAGTAAAATAATGTGCTCAATTGTGTTGGTTTTACTCTGCTTAAAAATGGAGTTATTTATTTTGCTTTCTGTCAGGCCTTTTCTACATAAGCAATAAATTTTAACAAAAGCATAACAATAAACTTTGTTACATTCCAGCTAGCTCCACATTTAAAAATGCTTAGATATAAAAGTTGGTCTGAAGTCAAGCAGGAGTTAGAAGTTACTAAGATTGTTGCCATCACTTTTTCTTCTAAATGGGAAACGTGGATTCTGATTAGTACATTTGGAAAGAACCCACATACAATAAATCTTACTTTCCCTCTGCATTTTTTAACAAGAAGAGGTGAGTCAGAGTACAGTATTCTGTATTTTGTAAACCTTAATTACACAGTTTCAAAAACGACTTTGGCAATTGTTCAACTAAATGCTTACGATTTTCATTCCCTCTGCTTTGTCTTCTAGTGATTAATATGCAATATACACAAGTGCATCACTAATAGAAGTTCTTCCTGGGTTTGGATAGCTTGTTTTTAAAAATCCAATCAAAATACACAGACTGAAGGAACAAAAAGACCTTTCAGTCCAACTCTGTCCTCGAAAGCCAAGTTATCAGAGTCCATATCCCTCATACAAATTACTGTCTTCTATATTCTTGCATGTTCTATACTTAATACTGCCACTCCAGCTGTGAGTTTAACTAAAACTTTTTATCATTACTTACAAAAGTATGTTTAGAAATTTGTAGTTCTGTAATAACATTTTTTTTCAGTGTGTTACTGTTTTATCTGCTTTATTGCTGAAGTTGTGATCCTCAGTGATTGATTCACTAACAGTTAGTGACATAGCATTAATAAATCAATAAAACTTTTCAATCCCAGTCTGATTTATGCAATGTGAATTGAGTGTTTTTTTCATGCTTGTACATACTGTATCCAGAAGCTTTCTTTGATGAAATCAAAGATTAAAGTAACTAAATTGTAGATTGCTTGAGCCTTGCAGTGTAGTAACATTTTTCCTGTTTGTTAGAAATTGTGAGGTGCATCTCATGGGAGACAAAAAGAAAGTAATCCTAAAAATCTTTCTCTCTCCTCAGACATCTTAATTATTTGACTTGCCTTTTCTGAAAGTCATAATTTTTATCATTGTAACTGTTACAAAGTCTACTCCTAGAGGAAGAAGTACAAGGATAATAAAAATGCTAATTAAAGCTAGAAAGTATAAATAATTATATTTTTAAAAAATATCTGGCAGTGCAAAACAGGGACAAGATTCTTATTAAAGAAATGGCTTAATCCAGGCTCATTTTATACAGGATAAGTCTAGCCTCATATACCTCAGTGCTGTTCTGAGACAGGTCCTTGAAAACCTTCTAATTTTTAAATACAGGTGTTCATTGTGCTCTACTGAGGTATAAACAATTGAAGAAAAAAGTCATATAATGTTTTGTAGGTCTATTACATGTCAAGATGAATTACAAAAGAGTATGATGACACTGAAGTGATAAAGGATTATGACTTTATGTGCTGCTAGTGCTGAACTACAATTATCTTAGCCAAGAACAAGCAATTATTCAAAATAAAACACAATTTGCTCTACATGTGGGCTACTCAGAGTATATGGGGTGTAAGTCTTCCATTGATAATTTGGCTCAAAGGGTAGGTTTTCAGAATCAATGTTACCTTTTCATTTTCCTGAGTTACCAGCCTGTGCCCATAGCATGGATAATTTTTTCAGGCACTTTAAAAATAAGTCTGTAGAGACAAACTGTCTTGAAATTTTGCTCTAAACCTCTCTACTTGAAACAGTTGTGATACTTTTGTGTCGCATGATTTTTTTATGTTGTGTTCTCCTGTGAATTAGGAGGCAGTGACTTAGACTCAGTGGGAAGGGTCTGGTTAAACTGTTCCCCTCAACAATCTTATTTTAGTTGTGTTTGGAGGAGCTGCCACAGTTTGTTAGTGATGGGGAGGCCATGAACTGCTACATACCAGTTACAACAGCTTGCAGGTGGCCCTGGGGCAGAGAACCAAGAAAAAAAAATGCATGTGCCAAAACTACTCACCAGAGCAGTATATGGCATCTCATATTTAAGGATACTGCAGCCGTTAAGTTGTCCGCACCGAAGGAATGGTTTGTTTCTGAGGGAAGTGCCACCAGAGCAGGAACTCTCCAGGGGGAGGTGCCACCCAAACTGCTGCAATGCCACAGCGAGCATATTCCTGAGGGAATGTGCCACCAAAACCGCTGCCATGCCACAGTGGGAATGCTCCCAAGGAAAGTGTCAGGAAAGTACCATGCCAGAGCAGAGATACTGCTGAGAGAAGTGCTGCAACACCAGAGTGGGGACACTCCTGAGGGAAGTGCTGCCACAGCTACTGCCATGCCAGAGCAAGGACATTCCTGGGGGAAGTGCTGCTCTGCTGTAGTGAGGACACTTGTGAGAGGACTGTGTCCCACTGCTGATTGCACACCAGAGTAGGGCCAGTGAGTAACAGAGCAGCAGAAACCTTTAGGCACCTTCCTCGACTGCTACACTATCTGTTGCCTTCTCAGAGGAATTTTCAGACTGGCAGTCAAAACAAAGTAGTTGGAGAATGAACCGATGGGAGGGTAAGGATTTGTCTAATCATGTTCTGTTTTTCCTCCATACCCAAATCTGTGATTAGAAGTTTGTTTTGATAGGCAGTGAATTAGCTGAAGTAAAACTCCCCGACTTTGCACTGTTTGCCCCCAGGATACTTGGATGAGACTTGATACAGATGTCATCTAATCATTACCTCTTACACAAACTTCCTGTTCAGATGGTCCTGGTGGGTACTAAGTAGAATGATCCAATTGCAGTTACTATGCACTAACAATTTCCTTTGAGAACTTGCATGGAGCTGTGAGGGTGTTGTGAATCCATATCCCAGCCCTTTCTAGAGAAACAAAACTAAAATTTTATACATACCAAAAATAATTTCTATATCTCTAGATGTGGCATTGTCAATAGAAGTAGAGATCACCTGGATTTGTGATGGGACCAGAACATGTCAGTAGAAGATAGAGGGCTTCTGTAAACATGGGGTCTGGAGAAGTATGAGGTGCAATGTGTCCTATCTTACAGATACTGCAATAAAGCCATTTTGCAAGTTTATCCCCAGTCAATAATACAGTGAAGATAACTAAAATGCTGTCACCTGTGGTGATTGCTAGTTCCAGGTGAAAAGTGGGTGTACCCTTTACCTCCACATGTCTTCAGGTATGAGTGTTAGAGGTTAACATTAGAAGAATAAATGGTAATTCAGGCAGTGGTTCTCAGAATCCTTCCAAACACTAGGCATCAACTAAGGTGAAAAATATATGGAAATAGAAAGTTAGAAATTGTGCTTTAGGAATATCAAATCAGCTTGATAGGTTCCTGATAGAGGCACCAGAAGGTTTTTTTTCTTCCTCAGTGAATTTTGTATTGGGAGTGCATGGAATTTATGCCATTTGCTTAACTTCAGCATATCTTATATAGAAAACAGCTGTCAGGATATTATTGCAGTGCTACTCCATGATTGCAGGTAAGAGAAAATAACATTTGTGAAGTGACATTCTCGTGACATATTAATTTGATAAAGTGTTAATTATAGATTTTCATTAATGTTTATGTTATATAATGTATTTCAAAAGTTAGTACATTCTTTGTATTCCAATGCTGTAATCAGTTAGTCTTGTACAGCTTTAAAAATGCAACCAAAAACTACTTTTCACTGATAAAATACAGCTACTGGCCTGGCATTTTCCTCAATATTAATGTGGTTTTAATTTACTGTTCAGCTGTAATTAGCAAATTTCTTTCTTAACTTCTGAGGTTTTCAGTTGGGGATTGAAAGACACCTAGCAATTTTCTGTATTGGTGGTAGAAAAGATATATATAATTTTCCTCCTGCACTTGCAGTGTTTTTCAGAATGGATTGTTGTTATGTTGTGTTATGTTGTAAAACATAGATGTCTTTTATTACTTCTTGATAGTATTAGGGGAATGGAAGCAGGTTGCCGCTCTGGGAGGTAGGCAAATGCCCCCCAGGCCTCCCTCACCTTCCCAGATCCTCTTGCAGAACAGGTATGAGGCCCTGCAGCAGGAACTGACTGATGGAGAGGTGAATAGTTCACCCAGATCAGAAGTGCCACCAAGACCAAGTTGCCCTAGACCAAAAGTAAAAACTGCTCTAAAAAGAAAATCAGACATGTCATTGTTGTGGGTGTCTCCCTCCTGAGGGGGACAGAGCCCAATATGCTGTTTGGATCCATGTAATAGAGAAGTCTGTTGTCTCCCTGGGGTATGGGTTAAGGACATATTAGGCAAACTCCCCACCCTGATGAAGCCTTCAGATTATTATCCGCTTTTGGTATTTCAGGTGGGTAGTGATGAAGTCACTACTAGAAGACCAAAATCAACTAAGAGAGATTTTAGGGCCCTGGGGTAGTTGCTTAAGGGATCAGGAGCACAGGTTGTGTTCTCCTCTATCCCTCCAGTGGCAGGAATGAATGAGGGAATTAACAGGAAGAGCCATCAGATGAATTCATGGTTTCAGGACTGGTGTTATTGGCAGGGTTTTGGGTTTTTTGACCATGGGTTGATATACCAGACACCTGTCTTGTTGGCAACAAATGGGATGCACCTGTCCCAGAGGAGAAAAAGGACTCTTGGGCAGGAGTTAGCAGTGCTGATTGATAGAGCTTTAAACTGGTCTCAAAGGGGAAAGGGCATATAACTGGGCCTACTATGAATAAGCACAAGGAAAGCATGCTAGGGCTTGCAGGATGATGTGATAATGAGGACTCTCGCTCTACCTTCTCAGTGGAGACAAGGGATAGACATGTAATGGGAAATGAAGAGGTAAGGGCTGTTGGTGGATTAGAAGTCACAGAAGCACCTGAGAAGTGTCTGGTAGGAAATAGGGCCCACACTTGTAAAAAGACGTTGGGATCATTAGCTAATCTGAAGTGCATCTATACCAATGCATGGAGTATGAGCAACAAACAGGGAGAGCTTGAAGCCATGATGCAAGAGGAAAACTATGACATAGTGGCTATCACAGAAACGTGGTGGGATGTCTCACACAACTGGAGTGCCACAGTTGACAGCTACAAGCTCTTCAGGAGGGATAGACAGGGAAGGAGAGGCTGTGGGGTGGCCTGTATGTTAGGGATAGTTATGACTGCTCTGAACTTAAGTTTAGTGACGATGAGGTTGAGAGTGTTTGGATTAGGTTAAGAGGCAAGGCCAATAAAGCAAATATTTCTGTGGAAGTCTGCTATGGACCTCCCAACCATAGCAGTGAGATAGATGAAGTAAGCACTTGGGAGAAGTCTTGAGGTTACTTGCTGTTGTTCTTGTGGGGGACTTCAGCTTCCCAGGTATCTGCTGGAAATACAACACAGCAGAGAGGGAACAGTCCAGGAGGTTCCTGGAATGTG
>VYZX01029664.1:0-16623 GCA_013401335.1 Brachypteracias leptosomus | reverse complement strand
CTGTATCAGGAATAGTGTTGTCAGCAGGAGCAGGGAGGTGATCATTCCCCTGTACTTGGCTTTGGTGAGGCCGCACCTTGAATACTATGTTTGGTTTTGGGCCTCTCTCTACAAGAAGGACACTGAGGTGTTGGAGAGGGTACAGAGGCAGGCTACCAAGCTAGCAAAGGATTTGGAGCATGTCCCATATGAGGAACAGAGAGATCTGGGACTGTTTAGCCTGGAGAAAAGATGGCTGAGGGGAGACCTTATCTCCACACCTGCCTGAAAGGAAGTTGTAGTGAGGCAGGAGTTGGACTGTTCTCCCTAGTGACAAGTGATAGAACAAGAGAAAATGGCCTGAAGTTGCACCAGTGGAGGTTCAGGCTGGATATTAGCAAGAATTTCTTTACCGAAAGTATTGTCAGGCATTGGAACAGCCTGCACAGGGAGATGGTGGAGTCACCATACCTGGAGGTGCTTAAGGGATATGGTTTAGTGGTGTTGATAGGGCTACTGCTAAGGTTGGACTTGATGAAGGTCTCTTCCAGCCAAAACTATTCTATGATTCTATTTGTAGTTATATAAGTGAACAAGCTCAGTATATACATCCATGTGTCATTGGAATCCTGTGTAATAGGGCATTATAAACTTAATATTCTCACATTAGTTTAAGAAAAATATACTTTATACTTATACTATGAATCATCTGGCTTTAAACAGTAGAGTGCCCAAGTAGCTAAATAAGGTCTATTTAAGTTCACTGTAAAAATACAACAGAAAATATATTCAATCTGTTTTGAAAATGCATTTATTACCACGTGGGGATACAGAATCACAGAATCATTTAGGTTGGAAAAGACCTCTAGAATCATCAAGTCCAGACTTCATCCCGACATCTCCCTGACTACTAGACCATGTCCTGAAGTGCTACATCTACTCGTTTTTTGAGCACATCCACGGATGGTGACTCCACCGCTTCCCTGGGCAGGCTGTTCCAGTGCCTAACTACTCTTTCATTAATGAACTTCTTCCTAATATCCAATCTAAACCTCCCCTGCTGCAACTTGAGGCCATTACCTCTTGTCTTGTCATTAGTTACTTGGGAGAAGAGTCCATTCATAGCATAGCTACATTCATAGCATTTAAGAGCAAACAAGCATGTTAAAATATCTAATCTCACCACCAAGTATCCTAATCTGTTTAATTTCGCCTGATCATCCTTGTGTTTTGCATATTTCTTCAGCTGGAATGAAAGCTAAGTCCTGTGGTTGAACTAAATAATCCCTTTATTAATGTATGGTCCAAGGATGCTATTCATACATATCAGTTGCATGATTGATGCATAAGGCAGTATAAATTTTCTCTCTTTCAAAGAAAATAAACTTCTAAGGAACGATATACTAGTACAACTTACTCTGGACAGGGTTTTGTTGGTGTATGACGTTATGCTTATATTTTAATGTAAGTAATATTTTAATGACTTGTTTATTGTTTTTATTTTGTTAAATTGTGTGGTTAAAACTGAAAGTACCTGAGACTGTACAAGAAAAATCCCTCAAATTTGTAAGTTTACTTTTTTTTCCCCAGATGAAAAAAAGATATATAGAATAAATTTATCATTTAGAGTTAGTGTTACACTGTATAGAACAATGTTATACGGCAGCAGTTCAAGTACTTCATCATAGCAAAGAGAAGTCTTTGAGGACGTATATACATATCATGAAACCTATTAAATGTTTATGTCCCCAGAGCCACAGTGAATTTGATACAAGGACTAGCCCCAGATGTGTAACTTGTATTAATATTCACTGAACACAGAAATAGCCTTAGTTTTGAAACCAAATGGTAATAAGTTGTTCATACTGTAGCTGTCACTGCAAGTGGTGTCTACAAACAGAGCAGCCTTTCATTAAGGGTAATATCTGTTAAAGCTTGCACTACATTTAGAATAATTGATACAGCAATTCTGTTCCATTACTGTAGATATGTGGACTGAATATCTTTGATCTTTCGCAGTGATTTAAACACAGTTGTGCTTACTTCAGAGAACTTGTAGTGATGGAGGTCTGAAAAGGATTAATGTTTATTATTAGTAGCCCTTATAATATTTTAATGAAACTCAGATTGACTGTTGTATTTTTATAACCTTTTCATCCCTTATCCTGTGAAAGGAGGACTACAACTCAGTCTTCCTGTTTAGACATAGTGTTCAAAATAGTTTGAAATGGGTCCTTCCCCACCTTCTCACCCCTATCATGTAAATGAACTCTGAAGAAAAGCATGGAAAAAGAATTCAAGCACACTTGTCTTTCATTTAATCCTTAATGACCAGAATATTTCTGTGGTATGTTTATTTGTATATTATCCCTTTTTTCATGCCATGTGACAATTTACTGCATTGTCTCAAAATAGTGGTTTTAGCAAAAGCAACTCTTTGCTTCCTCACAGATTATTAGCTATGTCAGGTCATGGTTCCAATTGGATTTAAAATATGCTTGATTACAGTGAAACTCATGTGGAAGTACCTGTGACATTCATGTGAACACGACATGAATTCTTAATCATCTGCAGGTTATAGTGAATACTAAATGAATTATTAAGATAAATATAACTGTATTCCATCTTTGTGATCAGGGCAGCTGTGTGAGCAGAAAAATAAATGTGTCCTTGATAAAAACAGTAGGAGAACTTGTAAAATCACAATGCAGCATGTGTGCTGAAGGACGCGATGGACTAGCACATTCCCTAAGCAACTAGAGGGAAAATAGACACAGAATATCTCTCTAAAATTTAAACAAGTCATTCCTAAAATTTGATCAAGACTGCAGAGCTTGTGTTATTATTTATTTGTACATGGAAAGTACACTGCAGGGCACAAAAAACAAAATGAGAACAAACCAATTAGTCTTTGTTATTTTTAGAATTGTGTTGCTAATGAATTTGTTCAGGACATTTGTGGGGGAAGAAAGAATGGAAGCCTGTTTGTGAGTGGGTCCATGTGCTACGTGGAGAAGAGAAAATATAGGCAGTCTTAGTCAGTGTTATGTGATACCAAGTGGGTGGAATTCTGGCTCTGCTGGAATGCTTGGAGATTTCCTATTAGTTTATTTTGTTGGTGGTGGTTTTTTCATAAACCAAAGCTCACTGGTGTAACTGAGGAGCCTTCTATTGCAGGGTAGATTTGACTAGTCTCATGGATGAAATTCCACTCTGCTGATGCATTGTCCTCTTCCAAGCAAGTGCAACAAAAAAGATAAAAACATTTTCATAGAAGAGAACCCAGTGAAACTAAAAATATTATCTTGCCATTAGTGTATTTTTCTGCCTATTTTATAGACTTTCATAACCTTTCCCTACACACGATAAAAAACCTTAATGTCTAAGGAGACACTAACTTCTATTACATTTTTGTAAAAGAAACACTTTCACATTTACTTCTAAGTAATTTTAGTTGCTAGTACTTTTTGGTGAATGTATGTATTTAGAGCTGCTAAGGTTCTTTTACTTTGAAATTGGCATTTTTGGAGAGTTTAATGTATTTCAGCTCACCAAAGGGATTTCTTATTAACATATGTTGTATCTGAACCTTTAAAGATACAGTGCTTATTAGGTCAACATTGTGTACACATGTCATTATTTGTTGGATTACCCTGATGTTGTATTAAACTGTTAGTCATGAAAGTGATGTGCTGTGCTTTCTGACTTGGGAGAGGGATTGTTTCCAAGAAGAAATTTTGGATTTTCACATTTTATTTTTTTAAATATTTTTGAAGACAAAAAAAATTCTTTTTAACGCTTGCTTTACTATCTGGCTCAAAGATGTAGCTGAAATACTAGCAACTCAAACGTATATCTGAAATATCCTTTGGCCATTCAATAAGCTGACTTCCACACCCTTTCCTGCCTCTAGGATGTCAAAAGTTCAGCTTCCCTTATTACTATGAAAGTAAAATTCATGATATTTATTGAGTACTCAACTGATCAATATTGTAATAACTTTAATACTGGATTTATCAGGATAAACTTGCAATGTTAATAGCAAGTGTTCCATGCATTCATCTATTGCATAGATAGAAATGAATAATCAACATATTTCTGTGTTTTGTGACATTTTCAGATACATATTGCACTTAAAGAATACATACTGCACTTAAAGGATATCCACAGCTACTCTGAATTGTTGTAGCTCCATTGGCTTTGACAAAACAAATGTTTTGTAGATTTTGTCTTGAACCCTATAACATCTACTTGACAAACTCTTCCTAACAGCCTGCAAAACAAAGATCACGTTTATTTCTATTCTTTTCAAATGAATTAAAGACAGACTTCTTGCAGTTATAATTGGCAACAAATCTTCATTAGGTGAAAATTGCTTTAATTGTAGATGTTTTATAGACCTTAGCATTTTATATCAGGTTTGTTTCTTGTTCTTAACACAGAAATTCCAATCCTGCTGAAAGTTTTAGAAAGATGCTACAAAGATTCATGAAAGCATTTTAGACAGTTATTATATATACTTTATGCAGTGAATCAGAAGGGAGAATTTCTGTATGTTATTGCAGTTCTTATCCATCTTTTTTTAAGGAAACTTGAAACTCAACATTTAGATTTATAGACTGTTTTAGATTGATAGTATATTGGTGGCTGGAAGAAGTTTTGTGGCTTTAATAAATTGAGTTTACCCATTAGTCTGAGGTACACTCTTACCCTAAGGTTTATTAGTAGTTCTGTAAGGTGCTTTAGACTTGTTTTTAAAGGCCACCTCTGTTAGGCATTTCATTCTCCTAGCCTGAATTTATATCACCATAACATAGAATGTGAATGCCACGCAAACAAATGTGTGACACATACGCTGTATATAATGATTAGGATTTTCCAGAGCTTTATTTTTTTTCTCCATGATTTTAAAAGAACAAAGTTTTTCAGAAGTATGGAAAATGGTTTCCTGCAGGAATTTTTATGTAACCATTTTTAAAAAATCTTGACCCAAATATATATAGTTAGCTTGTACCTTAGCAACAATGCTATATAAATATCTGAACAGATATACAAATATCTGAACATAACAAAGTAGCAGCAACCTAGCAGATCAGACCAAGTAGGAATGCTCTTAATAGTGAAGATATGTTGATTACTTTCTTGTTATCTGGCTTTGCTCTTCATCTGTATTATCAGGCCTGGCAATTGCTACTACTTAGGTTGTAATATGTCCAAGAAACTCTCTTTTTAAAAAAATAAATTAGCATCAAATGAAATGGAACTTCTTAATGATTTGCAAGGTTATGTAAATGACCAGTTTGAGAAAGAACTTTATGTAATCAGACACATTCGCTCCTCAAGCCTAACATTAAGTGTTCTCTGAAAATCTCATGATATGCAGCTCATAAAACTGTAATTAACACATTAATTTATGTGTAAATAGCCATCTAAATGTCAAAGCATTTTTATTCAGCAAATTCCTTTCTATTTTTGAATTTATGTTGGGAAGGGAAAGTAAACCTCATGGGTCAGAATGAGTGGCAGTCAGACTTTCATTAATATGTTTTGAACAATTCTTAGCAGATACACTTTCAGTTGTCTGTTTTCAGGATGTTATGTATAAACAGAGGCAGATTTTTAAATTTTATTTTTAGTATCTGTTTTAGCATGACTGTTTAGTGTAAAATATGTATGATTAAACAACTTGGTTCTGAATTTAGTTGGACTTTGTAAAGAGGATAAATTTCAGTTAAAATATATTGGTCTAGTCTCTTTTCCTAATCCTATACTATAAAGACATCTATACTGCCTTGCATTATTTCAAGAGCACACTTAAGACATGAACATAAGAATGAAATGAACCTGAAGTATATCACTTGATATCTTTCATCCCTTTGCAACCAAAGCTATAAATCAAAACTTGAGAGTGGACTCCAGATAGAAAGGAGGAAGAAGGAAGGAAGATAAAGGACAGAATTGTTGCATAATGAAAAGTATAATATGATTCTGTATCAAATCCAGTGATTATTGTTAGTACTGATAATAGGAGAATGGTGAAGGAATCTATGCTAGAGTCTGTATTTTCAAAGTCCTTTCTTTTATAAAATTCTGGCTACTTTATTGTTCTGCAAAATTACAAAAAACCTGCTGTAAAATGCAAACAGAAAATGTTTTGTAAAATGTTTGTCAAAATAAGAATAGATGGTATTAGACTGATCCATTTTAAAACTTTGATTTTCAAATAACTTTTTTAAAAATACAATGCTTAAACTGGTTATATTATCTAGTTATGACTAGTAATGAAGCAAAACCAACTTCATCTGAGATTGTGGTATCATCTGAAATAAATATGTACAATATTTTCTACTGGTTAATTATAATGAGCTTAAGTCATATATTTAAAGAGATCATAAAACAGACAAATGGAGAGGGGCAGTGGGCTCAGAGTAAATATTAATGAATTTTAAACCTCAATTCTGGATATCTGCACACTAATTTGTTTTCATTTCTGACTTGTCATATTACTGAAATTTTAAAAGTGGTGGTTTTATCCATAAAAGTCCAAATATTTTGGCCTAAAAAACCACATCAGAACATGAAAAACAAAAAAACCAGTGCGCTTGGAATTTCCTTCTGTAACCCTTCAATCAAAAAGGAGTACACTTCTCTTGGACACTGGTAGACAGAGACTTATTTTTGTGCTTATATAAGGTATTGCTGTTTGAAGTCTGTCATTTTCTTTTACTTTTACCTTGAGTGACTGGGATAATCTTTTTCCAAGTGACCAGCAAACATTCTCTTTATTTCAGATTTTTTTAACATGACCGAAAGAGTAAAATTTGAGACACATTTCAGGCTGCCCAGGGAGGTTGTGGGGTCTCCTTCTCTGGAGATGTTTAAAGCCTGCCTGGACGCATTCCTGTGCAACTTGGTCTAGGTGATCCTGCTCTGGCAGGGGGATTGGACTAGATGATCTTTCGAGGTCCCTTCCAATCCCCAACATTCTGTGATTCTGTGATTCTGTGAACTCTGTAAACTCATATTTCTTTCAGTGTTTTTTCTTTTCTTTCCTATTTTTCTTTTGACATTTGGTTTCTTGTGACTCTTGAAGATAAGATTTCTTTGATACAATTTCTAATCAATTTTTTTTTCTTATTTACTCCCCACAGTCTTTCCTGTTAGTTCTGTAGAATACAGGTTAGCACTTAATTATAAAATGATGCATTAATTTTCCAGAAATTTCAGGTACATGTGATAGAGGTGTAGGAAGTGGTACAGGAAACCATATTTTCTAAGTTTATATATATATAAAATTCTAGTTTTCATAACAAGGAAAACTGTGCACAATGTTCTTGAAAAGTCCTGTATTTAAAGATGAAAATTCTGCTGTTGAAAGTATACAGTTTAACTGCCAGGAGCTTCTGTTAAACAGTGACTAAATGAGGCAGAGGGCAGGAGGGAAATATTATCCTGTGTTTGTTGTTGTTATTCCTTTAGCCAGCACTTCTTCAATTTTACGTGTTCATGTAAACCCAGTAGCTGATGATGAACATATAATTAATTGTGTTGTCAAAAGTAGCTTGTCAAGCAACCTAATTATTGAAATGTTTTGATCTATTGTCCTACCATTCAGGTAGGACTGCACCTTATAAGTTATCTAAATTACTGATCATTTGGGGGTTAATGGATTTTCTGCAATTATTATTTACAAACAAAATTATTAGCTAGTATTATAATGATATTAGTGAGCTACCAGGATACTATATGTTTGTTAAAACTGGAAAGTGTTTGCTCTGCATTTTGTATGGATCCACAAGTGTAATCTGACCTCTGAATAAGCAGGAAGTAAAATATATGGGGTTTTTTGTTTCTTCAAGGTGACCAGTCTGGTTGATTAGTTTCACTTTCTGTATAGTTATAAATGTCTAACTGACGTGATTTACATTGGACTACATGCTAGGAAACAAAGGGCCAGTGCTCTAAGAACACCTGATCATAAAATCATAAAAATTTTCCACTTGTTATTCAGTGTATGGTGAGCTGGATTAACATGTAATTTAATTTGGCGTTCTTTTAAAATTCTTTTCAATTTGTGAGTGATTATTTTGAGAAAGTTGTCCATAAGCAATTCTGTGTAATTTTCCATTTCTGTAATGTCCATGGTACTTGTTTGTTATGGATAAACTTTTAGAGATCTGGATTGGTGTACTAATCATCCTCAAGCCTGACTTTATAAAACAGTACTGAATACTATGCTCATGAATTAGTTTGATGTGGTATTGCTACCCCTTTTTTGTTCACTTTGCATGTCATCTAGAATAATACTGTGCTAAATGCAAACAGCTTTTTATTCTTTTAGTGGCTGCTAAGAAGTTAGAATAGAGTTCTACAGAATTAACTATTCAAAGATTAGGTAAATTTCTGAAATGTATTTTAATTCATCAGAAGATAGGTATTTTAGGTCTTACCTGGTTCCTGAAAAAGACTAGAGGCATGTCAGATGTATTTCACGCATTGACTGCAGTCTTGTGCCAATGTACGTGCTTAGAGAAACTACACATTGATTAATCTTTTATAAAAATGTTTGTATAAAACGTTTTTCTTCCTGAAAATGCTTTTTGAGTAAGCAAAACTTAATCCCCTTATGTAACAGTGTGCATTTCAGTAGAGTTGATAGGCAAACTGTGAGGGCCAACAGAGTTATAATTGTATAGCTAAATGGCAGAGGTAGTGTAATTTCAAAGATTATTCAAATTGCTGTGCTGTAGGCTTGGAGGATTTGTGCAAGCTGTCTTCAAAAATACTTTGGCAATGATAAATGTTTTAGAAGTGATACAATTTAGCATTTATAAAGAGCTATAGTATTAAGAAGAAACATCTATTGTATGAACAAACTTCTATATTATGAAGAAGAAACTAAATCAATAACAATAGTAGAATTAGATTGAGTAGTGTCATTCGATTAAAATACTCAGTATTCAGAGTTCAGTATTTAGTGCTCAATGTTTGGTATTCAGGAGGCAGTTGTATCTCTTTGCATTTCGGCAAAGTTGAATAGTTTTCCTTGGATAAATATTATTTACAGGTTATAGTAAAAGCACCTGCTGTTAGCACATATGCCAATAGTTATTTATAATACTAGTCTGCGGAACATGTAAAGAACTGAATGTGTACAAATCACTACTAGTCTCTGACGTGCAAATCACCACTAATCTTTAATGTAATGTTTCTTGTGCCATAGGTACCAAAGTTATGTTCAAACACAAGAATCTCAGTGGGAGGAAAAATTTGACAAATTTTTAATAACGGATATTTTTTCTTACCAATTGGCTTTAGCTCACAGACTTTCTGTAATAGCCTGTGGTCTTGAAGACTCTGCAGTTTGTGTCGATGTGACAATATGGGTTGCAAGCTTTCTGTAGTAAATCTAAAGGTAACATCTCTTATTACTGGTTAGCAACAGCCTTCTGTTAGATTGTGAAAACAAACTTTGTTTCCTGTGAAAGGAATTTTCAAACCATCAGAGTTTACAGAAGTAGCTTTATCGAGGTGACAAAATGAGTTTGGAGGAGCTGAAAGTAAATATTCACACTTCCAGGTCATCTATGACTGCATCCAGAGACACAATAAGATCAATGGAATACAAGGTGAAGAAAAGAAGTAAATGAGTCCTTGCTATGTACACATAGTATAGGTAGTTCTGACTGGTGAAGATAAGTGATAACAAAATTTTGCATTGAACATTTTTTCTTGATAGTTTTGTGATACTTTTGGGTGATTTAATTAACTCCAAAACAGAGTAGAGAAGTGGTCTATTTTCTAGCTAGAAACTTGTATCTGGATAATAGACGTCAGGAAAAGTGGAATCTAACTTTTTTGTTCCATGAATACATGAATAAAGAATTTTCACTGAAATGGTCTTAGTTGGAAGGAGAATTCAGAATAATATTTATTATTACCATTTAATTCAGGGAAAAAACATGAAGTAAATTTTTTGTAAGATTTAACCAATCTATATGAAGATTATTTGCTGATACTGATTCATTATGAATGGACCTTCATTTTATTTTAGTGCCAGTTGTATGCATTTAATTAAAGAAGTCTAGAAGTTATTCATTAAAAACTGTTTATATTAAACTTAGTTTAACTCAGCTAATAAAAAAAGAAAACTAAACTGTTTATGAGAAATAAGTTCACTTAGAAAATACATTGAAATATTTCCAGACTTTTTACACTAATTATTGACACTTTTCATGGGCTTTTCTAATAAAAAGAAGAAATTTGAAAAAAAAATCAATTACTTAGTAAAAAAAAGTGAGGAAATGTAAAGCCCTCTTGAATTATGTTTCACAACAGTTCCATGGTTTAGACTTTAATGGTTTTGATTCATACTGTAGAAGTTCTAATTGTAAACTTTCTATTTCTGAAGGATACAGACAGTCAAAGCTACCAAAACAAAACACAAGCTTTTATATCTGGCACGGAGTGGCAGTGTGTAATGAGCCTGCTGAGTGCTTGAACATTATATAGAGTTCCACAATGAAACGCATCTTATGGGCATTATAAATCAGTTTGTGTAATGGCAACCAAACTTCAGGCACTGCTACTTGGAATTTATGTATTTTTATTCTTTTGTTGCTGTCTTCACAAACATAATGGGAAAGTCAGAAAAACGCATTATGTCAAGTAAACACACTTCAGGGCCTGTAGGGCAGTCATAAAGGTGTTTAAATAACCATCTCAAATGTATGTGATTAGTATAAATAAGTTGAAAAATATGTTGAACTTATTCTGAAAGTACAGGTAAACCAAACTTAATCAATCACTGTGGTGTTTGGTTTTCTGATCCTAATGCCATGAATGTCAGTGCACTGGCAAAGTTATTGGCATACTCTATTTTTGTCTTTAATTGTTGACATATTCTGTGCATTTTATCAGCTTTACCATCAGTTTGAAGCTTGTGACTCAACTGAATTTTCTTTAGTATTTACAATATTCAGATGCTTGGTATTACTACTTCATTCTTGTTTATGTCAGGTGAAAGAGAATCATAGAATAATTTTGGTTGGAGGAGACCTTTAAGATCATCAAGCCTTTCTGTTAACCCAGCACAGCCAGACCACCACTAAACCATGTCACTCAGCACCATATATACCTGCCTTTTAAATATCTCCAGGGATAGCGACTCCACCATTTCCCTGGAAAGCCTGTTCTATGGCTTTACAACCCTTTATGTGAAGAAATTTTTCCTAGTATCCAGTCTAAACTTTCCCTGGCAAAACTTGAGGCCATTTCCTCTTGTTCTACCTCTTGTTACATAGGAGAACAAACTGACTCCCACCTTGCTACAACCTCCTTTCAGGTAGCTATAGAGAGTGATAAGGTCTCCCCTCAGCCTCCTTATCTCCAGGATGAACAATCCCAGTTCCCTCAGATGCTCTTCATTAGACTTGTTCTCTAGACCAGCTTCATTGCCCTTCTTTGGGCACGCTCCAGTACTTCAATATCCTTCTTGTAGTGAGGGATCAAAATGCAGTATTCGAGGTGTGGCCTCACCAGTGCTGAGTACAAGGGGGATCATCACTTCCCTACTCCTGCTGGCCCCACTATTTCTTATACAAGCCATGATCCTGCTGGCCTTCTTGGCCACCTGGGCACACTGCTGGTTCATATTCAGCTGGCTGTTGACCAACATGCCCAGGTCCTTTTCCTTCTGCCGGACAGCTTTCCAGCCACTCCTCCCCAAGCCTGTAGCATCGCATTAATTTCTTGTGATTCAAGTGCAGGATCTGGTACAGGTTGAACCTCATCCCATTGGCTTCGGCCCATTGATCCAGGCTGTTCAAATCTCTCTGTAGAGCCTCCCTACCTTCAAGCAGCCTGACACATCTGCCAAACTTGGTGTCATCTGCAAACTCACTGAGGGTGCCCTTGATCACCTCATTCATATCTTTGATTAAGATATTAAAGAGAAAAGGTATTGTGTTAAATTTGAGATACAACTGCAGCTTTCCTGGGAGAGACAAGAGTGAGATAGTTGCTTCCTTGGCCAGATCTAAAGCAGCGATCTGCCTCTGATTTTTCCCTTCCCTACATCTGTGTCTCTAGAACAACTATCTGACTATTCTATGATTGCTTTCTTTCTGGTTTGCTAATCGAGAAGGTCTTTTCTCAGTGTTTTATTTTTGGTGATCTGTATCAGTTTCAACAAGACTTTTCCATTTCAATTAATTCATATTTTCTGTAGTTAAAAAAAAAAATTCTGTAAATAAAAACAAATAAAGTTGCTCACCTTCCACACAATGTCTTCAGAGCTGTTGGTGAGGCTTTCTTTGGTATTTTTGTTTGTTTGTTTAAATGTCTCTGACATTTAAAAAGTGGCTAATAAAAAAATCTAAAGCAGGCATGCTTTACATATGCATTCTTTTTTTTTAACTGTCACATACCAAAGCTGAACAGCCTAATGAAAAAGGATATTTCTGAAGCCAGTAGCACTGTTTAGTTAAGGAAAGCTGTGAGGACAATGGATTCGTAACAAACTGATCTGAGAACTGTGCTGAAGGCAAAGAAATCGAGGATAATGAAATCCATCAGGAAGGTGAAAAGGAGATGTGTATGCTGGAGTTTTATGTATTACCATGTAAAACGTTTTGAACTTCAGGGGTTTTCAGCTTTAAACTACAACATATGTATGGCAGTGTCAAGTTCATCAGATTCTAAGGAGAATATGTTAATGTACTTATGTACAAATTTGGAACCCTAAAGGTGAATAATGTTCTTATACACTTAGGTATTCAATGTGGAAAACTTTGGTCTTAGCATAATATGTAGTTATGTAATATTACTGTACATAATTAATTATGATATTCAGCTCTCATCCTATGCTCAGATGACAGTAAAGGACAAACTACAGTTTGGAAAACTGTGGTATTTCTGTGTATTGTAAATCCTACTGAATAGCTAGCCATAGGTGTGATGGGTATTCTCATTCTCTCTCCCTCTTTCCATTCCCCCCCTCCCCTTCTCATCTCATTCGTCTAGTAGTAGAAATTATGTTAAATTACTGCTGGACTGTGTCCTTTTTATCTTCAGGTGGTCTGTACATAATATTCTGTTAATGCTTTTGAAAATAGCAAATCAAATGTACTTATGGGTCTGTGAAAGATTATTTGAAATTTTTCAAAATGCAGTGGACTTTTATTTGGCTCTGTCCTAGGAAGGTCCCATGATGTCTGCAGGAGGCCAGCTGACTCAACTTTTGTTAAAACAGGCAATCTAAGGGTACAGAATGATCCCCTGACTTCGTTTCAGAGTTTATCAGGAGGATTAAGATAGACTCCTAATTCTTTATCAAGTGATCGCTTCAGTAGATGGTGTACCCATGAATGCAGTGCAGGTAATTTATAGTCCTCTGGAACAGAGTATTCCTTTTTGAGACTAAAACTGTTGCACTGAAAGAGTTGAGGGAGGTAGAGAGGTACACAGCCACTGTGCAGGAGTGGTTTCCCTCCTGGGCTCTCAGTCTCTCTTTAACCCTCACCAACACACCCCTCTCATGGCACTGAATAAAAGCAGTGTATGTTGAAGAAGAAATCGTTTTCTGACATCAGGGATTCCAACTGACAGAAGGAGAATGTAGTACTGAAAGGTTACATTTTTGGACATACATAACCAGCTATATTTCTCATGTCAGTGAGAAGTTTGGTAACTTGCTTCCTAAGGGAACTAAAAGATCTAAAAGGTCTTAGCAAGGGAGAATCTTAAATGGTCATAATGTGCATGGGTACCAGCTGTACGTTCAAATAGCACAGTAGTCTTCAAAGCACAAATGTAGTTTGCTATCTGGAAGGTAAAGAGAATGAAACAATCTTTGGAATATTCTCTGTTCCTGTCTCTGATGCAAAAACTTGTGCAAACAAGACAGACCATTTCAGTGATGTTTGAGGAAAACAGTGTAATGAAGAGGAATACAGACTTTTCAGGAACTCAGGAAACTATCATGTAGGTGACATCTGAAAATTTCATGTAAATAAATGAGAAGAAAATAAATAGTAAGATGTTTTTAAAGCAAGTTCTGGATGAAGGCACTTAGAACAAATAGCATGCAGTACAGGAAGGTCTACAATTTCAGGATTAAGTTCTAAATTCTCTAAATTGTAGGGAGGAGTAGAGGACACATAATAAACAATCAAAGGAGTAGCAAATAGCAAATAACATTTTTGCAAAGTTTCAAGTATGAAAGATACATGTAAACAGACTTCAGCCTATGTCCATGTCTGCATTAATGGTACGTGCCTAAAGAGTATTCTTCTTGAATGACTGAGTTAAATTTGGTGCATTTAAATGAGCAAAGTGATAAAATAGTCGAGCATTCCTATCAAGACAAAGTAATAGTTCCAAAGTAGATCTTTCATTGTAACTTCATGCTGGATTTTACAGTTCATGACTGGCATGATTTAGTAAAACATAGGGTCAGGTGAAACAGTTCAGGCAATTGTTTCAGCAGCACTATAGAATCTCTATGGATTTACATGTGGTATCCAAATAGAGAATGACATCAGTTCTGTACTTCTACCACACAATGATGCTAAGTGACAAAGAATGTGAAATGTGGAAGGGTAAGAAGGTTGCAAATCATAGTAATAATGGGAGGTTTCTGTTAACTTCATAAATCTTGGGTAAATGTCATGTCAGGACAGAATGCTGGCTTCTGCTATATCTCAAATTTGAGTTGATGCTTTTTGGACCAATTGGAAAATCTTCAAGAGGAGTTGTAACACTCAATTTAGAGATGGATAAAGATGTACTAGAGATCAAATGGACTAAATTTCACATCTATATATAGAAGCAGCCAGCAGGTAATTTCATTCGTAGAGCATTTTTAAGACAAGAAACTGCTTGAAGGAAAATGAAAAGAAACAGATAAAAGATTAACCTGGTTAACCAGGTTGATGATTGCAGGTGACAAAGAAGAAGTTGTTTTAAGTCAGTGTTCTTGAGATTACATTGGAGTTAATGTATACCACATTTTAACAAAAAAATGCTAGAGGAGTGACAGGCCAGCAAAATTCATCCAGCAGGTTAAGCAGAATGAAGGTCTTTTAAGGTAAAGTTCAGAGAATGAAAATCATTTCTGGAAAATAAGAACAGAAAATGGCATCAATGCCAGCAAGTTCAAAACAAAGCCTTAAGAGACCAATTGAAGAGTTGAGGATGAACCTCTTAACGTTATAAAAATTTATGACAGGTTTTTCAAACATCAAGAGCTCTGCTAGAGATTTGCATTGCACACACACACAAGTTATAATGTATAAAATATGTCATGTTGTAATCTGTGTTTATATATTATAATATGTGTTGTAAGTTATATATTCTATATTATGTGTTATATATATAATATATTATAAATATACTATGTTATATATAGCACATATATAACATAATATTTATTTATAATAACATGTGTTATATGTTCTGTATTTTAATATATGTTATAATGCTAATGAAAAAAAAAAATTAGAAACCTGCAGTGCATAGTATTACTATACTTAGTCTTGACTGAACTATGCTGACCCATCAAGGACTCTCTTTCAACTTCAAATCTCATCTTTTGGGTCGGGGCAATCCCAAGCACCGGTATAGGCTGGGCAGTGACTGGCTTGAGAGCAGCCCTGAAGAAAAGGACTTGGGGGTACTGCTGGATGAGAAGCTCAACATGAGTCATCAGTGTACACTTGCAGCCCAGAAAGCCAACTGTATCCTGGGCTGCATCAAGAGAAGCATGGCCAGCAGGTCGAGGGAGGTGATTCTGCCCCTCTACTCCACCCTCTTGTGAGACCCCACCTGGAGTACTGTGTCCAGTTCTGGAGCCCCTATTACAAGAAAGATATGGACATGCTGGAACGTGTCCAAAGGAGGGTCACGAGGATGATCAGAGGACTGGAGCACCTCTCCTACGNGAGTGCGTTTTCCGCACGTCAGTGGTCTGAGCTCATTGCAGGGCAGGGGCTGCGATGGTTTTGGAAGCAGCATCACAGAACGGTTTGGGTGGGAAGGACCTTTGAAGGTCCTGCAGGGAGCAGGGACATGTTCAACTAGAGCAGGTTGCTCAGAGCCCCGGTGTGGGACGAGGCCTGAAGAACAGAACTCCTAGCACTACTCAACTAATTAGCAGGGGCAGGGAACTGCTTGAGCTCGTGGGCCATAAACCATGGGAAATTGAAGGGGCTAAGCAAAGATCTGATAACAGGAACCTGACAGCCTGACAAATGTTGTAACTCTGAGATAAGCAAGTTCCTGGCGCCTCTGCCCAAAAAGGTCTCAAGGAATGTATCCTCAAGATAAGATAAGCTTGCAAACGTGACAGTATATCACTGACCACTCAGATGCAGCAGCGTGAGCAGTGTATGTACAAAAGAACCAATCTGTTTAAAACACGCAGTCAATGTAAGAGTATATAAAGGAGTTGGTTGCGCACAATAAATCGACACGTTGCTTGCATCAAGCAGAGTTCCCTTCTCTCAATCGCCGCAAATTGGTGACCCCGACGTGATAGGGTTAATGAACCGCCTATCTGCGTGGCATGTGGCGTGTCCCACAGAACTTTGAATGAACTGCTGAAAGGAAGCAGGATCTGGCTGGCCTAAACTCCCTCCGGAATAG
>VYZX01029663.1:13674-65051 GCA_013401335.1 Brachypteracias leptosomus | reverse complement strand
AAGGCACAATTCTAAATGGAAGAACTCCAGAGTGGCCATAAGAATGAGTTCCATAAGATAAAATTTGTTCTAATCTCTGAATTTCTTTAGTTCCCCTAAGAATCTGTTTCAAGGAGTCAGTAAATCAAACTCTGATTTATTCTTCTTTTCTGTCAAGGATTGAATAGCTTGATATTAATTAGTATCTCACTTGAAATATTAATGAAAATTATTTATGTGATCACCAGAAAGGGGTATTGGAAGGAAAAGTGATGAGAAGGTTGGAAACTAACCAGTCAGATTTTCTCTCTAATTTTAGAGGGAAGTAAAACTATGGGTTTTAAGATTTTGTTTGTTTGTTTTAATATAACAGAGTACTTTGATCACTCACTAGAGTGCCACTCTTTCAGGCTTTGTGAACTGTGGGACAGACAAGGCTAGTAACGTTTGTAGATTAGTGTTCAAATTCAGGAAATCTGAATCATTCATATTCATCATTTGAGAGAGCTCCTTTGAGGTTTGAGACAAAAATACTAGTTAGCAATCAGTAAGTATTGTATTATGTCCTCTTTCTGCAGTTATACATAACTGAAGTGTTTGCAAGAAGCCATCTAACAGTGGAATGAAAACACCACTCCACAAATCAGTAGTATGATGTTTTTTTTCATTTGAGAGGCCCGCCATCTTTCAGGAAACACCAGTTTCCTCCAAATACAGAAGTACAACTGTTGTAAGCATATTACAGAGCTGTAGACCATCATCTTCTGTTGAGTGAGATCCTAACACTGCTAAAGTAACATTAAGATGTCACAGAGGTAGTATGTCCCACAGAACAGTGCATCTGGGAGTGTCTTGTGTGGTTATCAGAGCTACAGACACTTGCAAGATGCTAATTTGTGAATAAAAAGGGGTGATAGGTGGGAATTTTCACCTTCAGAATTTCCTGACAGGAAAAAGAATAATTTTTATGACGTTATTTTCAAGTTAGGCCTGCCTTTGCTGCAAGTGTTTGTCCAAATATGCTGCAGTTTTTGCATCCTTCTCTGTCTGAAATCCTGTAAACTTGCCAAGGTGTGTCATGTCCTGTTTTGTTGTTTTGGTTTTGGCCATAGAAATTCCAGCCCCATTTTCTACTTTTAGTGCTTGAATGAGTAGGAAAAAGGAGTCAGGGTTTGGAGAATGTCCTTTTCCAAAGGGGCTCAGCTGAGTTGTTCTTTCTTAAATAATTCTGAAGCTCCTTGCTTCAGGCTCGGTTAGATTGATACAAAGTGAGGATATGAAGTTGTAAGAAGCTGTAGTAAAAAAAACTATGGTAAAAAAACTGTAGGGTTTTTTTTTTTTTCTGTTAGAACAATTAGACAAGAGAAGGAAACAAAAGGAAAAATACCAGCTTCTCCACTTGCCAAGAAAATTGTCCCATTTCTCTTGCCTGTTCAGAGGTAATTCAGGTTTTTGGATAACAACTTGCCATAGCTTTCATAAACAGTGCTAATATTATTTGTTTCTAATAGAATTTCATGGTGCACATAGCTTGCAGATAATTGGTTTAGTAGTAAATTGAAGGGAGGGTTTTTCTCCAATCTCTCTTTTTATCATTTGCTGCTACTATGTGTCATTTAGAGTCCAACTCAATCAAGAGTCTATTACTGATAGCTGAACAATGTGGTGCCTACAGATCTTTTATGATGCACAAGTGGGCAGTTGCATTGTGTATGTTTCAAAAGGCGTGACATAAAAAAAAAGAACGAAAGAAAGAACTTTGCATACAGGCTTTTAGATAGAGAAGTGATTCATTGGAAATAGGTTTTGGCTATAATTTTCTTGTTTAGAATCCTAAATTGAATAGCAGAGCTTCGTGAAGATTTTTTAGTGAGAGTCAAAAAAAAGATGTGAAGTTGGAATGTCTCTCTGCTTGGTATGTCAGGGCTGTTGTGTTCTTCTAATAGTGCATCTCAATGCTTCACATATCCCTAGCTTTTCCCAAACTAAGGAATGAGGAGATGAGATCCTTTAAGCTCCCTGCAGCACAGTCTGATACCATCACATGCAATGGTACAGTTGGTGTTAGAAGCCTTAGCACTCATCAGGAGGGAAACATAGATTATCCAAAATCTATATGAAGGGTTTTTTGTAGAAAGCAAACCAAAACATGTTTTGAAAGTCTTACCCTGATGAATTACCTTCTCTTGACTGAATGGGTTTGTTCCCCTTAGGACTAGTGTATAATTTACATGAATAGTGTAATTCATGTTCTTCTGGGGGCCTATTGGGGAAAATCTTCCATTTTCCATTGTTGCAGTCAGACTTCACATAATGATGATAAATTGATATAACCCTCAGTTTAGACGATATTCAAGTATTTGCATACATTTCATGACTGTGGTAATCTATAAATAAACAAGTAGATTCCACAAAAATAGCCTTTTTAAAAACATTTCGTCTGTGTCAATTGACTTGCGTGGCCAGACATGCCAGAGAAGTAGGTGTGCTCTAGTTGTGCTCTAGGATATTGGTCTGGAGCAACAGGATGAAGTCTCATACCCCAGGAAAGTAAAGTGAAAAAAAATATATCCTCAAGTTTTTTACCTGAACTGCTTTATTCTTAACTGTGAAAAGCCACAAAGTTAAATGAAAATCAGCTTTTGTGATCAGGTATCAGAGTGTAATTTATAAAATTAATGTAGCTTCACTGTGGTACTATTGGAGATCCCCTGCCATACTGCTCAACTCAAAAGTTGTGTCTTTATCCCAGAGATACTGTGTAAGCAAATAGCAGTGATTCATGTTGCTGTTATACAGCTCTTCACAAGACTGTGTGCCCAGAGGCGCGGTGTGACCACTGGTAAAATGCCTTCACTCTGAACCAAACTGCTTTCGTATGCTGTGTAGTATGAAATCAAAAGGTAAAATTTTGTCTTTGGTTTCTCATACCATTTTGTGTTAATAGGGCAGTAGGAAACAGAAATGAAAAAAATAACAGGAATCGCTTTATCTCAAAAAGTGAACCCTGTAGAAAATTTTGGGTCATTTTCTTTTCTTGCTGTTTTCAGAAACAAACTTCTATACAGAGGTGATCAACTTGATCAAAGAAAATAGTCTTTTACCAAAAAACCCAGAACAACTTTAAGCAAGATCTCCATCGGTCATTCACAGGAAGATGTACAGTATTTTGGTTGTATTTTTTTCCAGTCTTTTCCAGCCTCCTACGCGTCCGGATTATAGGCAGGGTCAAGTTGGGAGGTGTTAAAAATCAGAGAAGAACAATTTTTGCTATGTTTAATGTTTATCCCAAAGTAAGAAAAGCCACTCAAAAGACTTTTTTAATGGGTGAACTTTCCTGATAGTTTAAGAGGCCCAGGTGATTCAGGGAGTCTCAACAATGCCTCCAATTTTAAGTAGTTATCTGAACTTTCAGAGTTTTAAAGGTTATTCCCGTCACTAGTGGTACAATACATTCACTATGACTGGCAACTTTAGGGAGCATGCAGTTTTTATTCTGTTGACTCTTGGCTACCGTTTGGTTCATGTGCTGCTCTGTATTCTTGACAGCAAATTGATTTAACTTGCAGGAGGAGAGAGAGCGAGTGTGTGTGTGTGTGTGTGTGTGTGTGTGTGTGTGTGAGAGTGTGCAAGCGAGCGAGTGAGCAGGCAGGAGAGCAGGGGAGAGGGGGAGTGAAAGAAATGTGCCTATGTGAAATGTACCAGGGAGCAAGGCGAGGATACTGAATGGCAACATTTAGGCATTGACTGTGACATTGTATTAACCTTTTTAATGGATGTATGTAATAAAGTGACATGTAAATGGAGCACAAGGGGAGATATGACACTATATCTGGAAAAGGATAAAACAGTCAGTGAATACTGGGCTATTATAGCAGTTTGCAAACCTTGGATAAACTCAGTCAGCGGTTGTATAATTGGTTATTCAATCACGACCCTTGTTCACAGCTCAAAGCCAGGAACACTGAGACCTGTTGCCAATTTGAGTGAATGCAGTGACTGTACTCGGCCGGGGCCTAACACTGGAGCCAGGCCTTTTCCTGTGGGCTGGTTTCCACCATGTCTGGGACTGGCGCGGTGACAGTAGCCCTTTTGTTGTGAAAGGCTGGCTGGTACTCCCCTCCTTTGCAAAATGTCTAACAGCTACACAAATATAAGAAAATAGGAAAAGGGACTTACTGTAGCTTTTCTCTTACCGAGTTAAACATAGCGGCTTTGAAAAGGAGGTGAAATCCAAGAAATAAGGAAAACTGAAACGTGTTGGGAAATGTTACAGCCAGATAAGGAAAGCGCCATGTTCTTCCAATGTATGATATGAACTGTGGGGAAGACTGGATTCTCTTAAATCATGTGAGACACAAACTGTGAATCCAGAGCGATGCTCTCCTGCTCCCTTTCAAAATACTTGTCCCTGTGCGTGCAGTTGTCTCCCAGCCCATACCAAGCAGTCTGGGAAGCACCCTCTAGAGAAATGCTTCTTGTGGGCCCACTGTGGTGGCCGCTTGCGTGAGCACAGGAGCTCCTGCATGGACCCACTCCATGAAAAGTTCAGAAATGTTGACGTTGTCATCATGGGTTTGTTTGAGAACTGCTGGTATGGAAGTTGTCTCTCGCATTCTGGAGGCAGCATTGTATAAGCCAGCTGGAGATGAAAAGAGAGAGTGTTACAAGTACCCCAGTTCCCTCCACCCTCATCCCTACACACACAACTTTCCAGTAAAAGTAGGGAGATATTTATGGAATGTCCTGACTCAGAAGCCAGCTGTTTCTCTTCTAGTAAAATGGTAGTTAGAAATAAATCAGAAGAAGATTTGATTTTGGTTGATGAAATAATGAATATTCAGTAATATATATAGAAGATGAGCCTGGATGAGCTAATGGTTCCTTCTGGTTTCCAGCTTTTTGTGAATGAACCTGCAGTGCTATGAATCTACAGTTTTTCTTTTCTCTCCCTTTTCCCCCCACTTTTCTCTAGCTTTCATTAGTGGGATCTTGCTCCTTCCCAGGCATTATAGCTTCTAAATGTACCTGGTAGTAGTATTTTTGTCATGTCATCAAACTGTACCACCTCAGAGGCAAGGTAATTATTGACACAGTAGATTATGCACAGTCTTTTTAAGTTACAAATAAAATTGAGGTAATGGTTAAAAATTATATGCCTCTAGATCACAAAGAGATGGGCTTGGAGGCTAATCTCTTTGCCATTCTGATTTACTCTAGTTCAGAGAAAATAATACAGAGTGCCCAATTTAATGAAAGGCTGCAATTCAATCAAGAGGTTCTGCTGAGGTCATATAATACAAATGGTTACAGCACCTCTTGACTGAGTTACAGCCTTGATAATTCAGTACTTTGTTGTTATTTATGAGGGTAACTTTTCAAAGCAATCTGCATATCTCCCGCTAAAACCTGCTTTGAAAATTTTATACCATGATGTCATTGAAAAAGAATTTTTTTCTTTTGGTAAGAAAAGAAAAAAAAAACCAACAAACCACCCTCACCAGCAAAATGAGAGGGGAAAGGAATGCTTTGTTTTAGAATAGAAAATTAATCACTTGGAAATGGACTGGTTATTGTGAAGCAAATGCAGAAAGAGTATTGAACTTGCAATACATGAGAAAAACTACAGAAACTCCTGCCGAGGCTTTTAATGGAAAATACACCACACCATCTCATTATAAACACAGCTTTGGGAGTGAAGATTTATAACAGTGGAGAAAAAAATAGCATTGTGAAAATATGTGTATTTTTTATAATCATAGTTAATATAGCTCAGCCTTAATTGAAGTATTGTATGGAGTAGCAGGAACACATTGTAATAGAGACTCTTGGAATTTGGCTATTTGGGATGTTTATATGAAGAAGAAGGTAGTATTGCATGCTGGTGAAACTAGAATGGTTTAGTCATCAGGAGAACTGCACTGAGTCCATTGGAGCCTATCCCTATTGACATTGAAAAATCCACTCAACGTACACCTCATCTTCTTAATGCCTCCAAATATTATGTTTTTTACATTACAGTGCAATATTGTATGTATGATGTCTCTCTTAGGTCAATGTTTCCAATTTAGTGAATTGTAGGTGTCCAACTGGAGAGTCTACACTCTTCTGTAGAAGAGTGAATGCTTGAGATGCATCATTAATTTAACGTAGCTAAGAGGCTAGTGGGCTTAAAGGATTTTGTAGTAGCCTCACAGAGAACTACCCAAATGTAATTTGAATAGGATGGAGGAAACTTTTTATTCCTTTATTTTCTCCAAGTTAGAAATGTTCAAAGTGGTAATAGCTGCTTTTATGTGTATTAAAAAAGTATCTGAAATATACATGAAAACAAGAGTTTCTGTTAAACTCAGATTGAGGCTTTGCAGAAGCCTAGCTTTTGTACAGAGTGCTCTAACAATGCACACCAATGGCACTCCTTTTTCTTTATCTAGCAAAAGGTAGATGGGAGAGGGAAAAAGAATAAAAAGTACAACACACTGCCTAGCCAGTTGACCACAAATCACAGCTGAGCTACACTTCTTCAACTCTGAATTGTTAGAAAGCAAAGTAATATTCCTTGATCAGTTGTTTTAGAATTGAATATCATTCACAAGCCCCACCAAGAATTGAAGAATTGACAAATTTAGAACCCACTAATAGATTCCATCTAGAAATTTGAAAATTTAGAGGCCAAGCTTCATAGAGACCTGGGAAAAGGTTGATTTTTGGATTGCTGCATTACATTTCTGCATCTGACTTCTCTGCCTGAGTTAGAATGTGACCAAGATTATTTTTTAAAAATATGAATCTATATTTCAATGAAGAAATTGTAGTTATTGAGAAATGTGTATTTTCACCTTTTCTATGAAAAGCTGTCATTTTATATTTTCCTTAATCCCCTGATTGTATAATAAATAATATCCTGGCTCTTCTCTTATATATAAAGCTAAAGCTGATGATGCCATTTATAACATTGTTCCATTTTCCACTGCCAGCCCTGCCATCCTTGCAAGGATAGGCATAACGTGTTCTATATTATGCCCTAGAGTGTGACCTTTACTTTTTTTAATTAGACTGCCTTTTTTCGTATTCCTGCTTCAGCTTGTGTTGAAGGAACTGGAAAGATGCTTTCTTTGATGTACCAGGAATTAGATGGGACCCTCTGACTCCATGATCTCCTATAACAGGGCTCAAGAAATACACAAGAAAATGAGAAAGTTTCCCAAAGACCTATGATGCTCTGTGAGAGACTTGGAAGGTTAGCCTCCATTTTACACTAAGTGTCTATTAAGACACCTCCATTTCTTTAGCAAGGGAACAGGGAGATATTGTAAATTGGTGATGGAGTGCTTAATGGCTGTGTTCATATAACTAGGAGGCTCCAGGTGTAGTTCAGTGGTTAGAACACAGGAGAGAAGGAAAGCCAGCACAGAATAATTCTTTCCTTCTCTTCTGTTCTTACCTGTAACCATTGTATTTCATGTGGCATTTGACCGTGTCTGTTTGTCATTCATGTGGCTTATTCCACCCTCCAGCCCCTGAGTACATTGGAAAATGCCGTAGAAGAGGGAAAGAGGGACATGGGAGGGCATGATTGTGTGATTTTTGCCAACTGCAACTCTTAAGACTTTGCTGAAAGCTGCAGTCATCAGCGTGGTTATGTGATACAGAAATTTATTCCATCAGCTTTCAAGTTATAGACTGCTTTCATTTATGCCATAGCATCCCCTCAGGATTAAGTCATTTGTTGCTCTGGCATTCTCTTAAAGCCTGGTCACTAAAGAGAACTTTCTGAACAATGGGCCTGTTATCCTATTCAGCCTTTTCTGATCTATTAAATTCCCTGTTACACCATTCTGCAATTACTCCACACCCCACCTTCCCAGACCCCCTGTTCTCAAGCAATCTGGGAATTTGCCCTTGTCATTTGCCTCACTCCACAGGAGCCCCACATCCCTCTGTTTCCCCACACCACTTTTGATATTGACTCTGGGTCCTTTTCTGTGCTTGGCGTACTCGCACGTATTTGATATTACTCTCTTCCATACCTACATACCAGGGAAACACTTAATATATGTTTATTCAAAGACTTGCCTATCTTATTCAGAGAGGGGTATGTTTAAAAGAAAATATGTCAGTCTCAGCCCCAGTTTTATCTCAGGGTTGAAAAAGAAAAGCTGGATTGCATGTGGTTCATTTTCCAAGCTTCTTTCACTAGATAGGAAATAAATCTGTGTGTAAACAGCGTATTGTTAAAGCACTCTATCTGCAAAGAGAGGTAGGTACCATACATGAGAGGTCAATGTTAGTCACAAAATTAAATCACAAAAGATACGATTCCATATAAGAGTTTGATACTGTTATTTTTCAGACAGAGTTCATTAATGTATTTTAGATGTGTCAGTGTTAAAATTAAGGTACAGTTGATAATAGACTTGGATTGATTTCTTTTTACACAGCAGCAGCATCAGTTGTCTTACTAAAGTGATTTCTGTGCAAATGTTAAAATTTAGCCGAGTTTCTTGGGAACTTGGAGATAGTTTGAATCAATATTCAGAGTTAACTCACGAAGATAAAGACACAAGATGACGGAACCAGTAATCCCAGCAGTAAAGCTGCACAGATCTGTGCACAAATCTGCTCTTTGGGCTCTTTCACAGACCTGGTTTTGGTCCAATATGATCTTCATTTACGGATTTGGTCTTTATTTGAAGGAGCTATCACTCCCCAAAACAACCCACTTTTACTGTCAGGAGGATCATTTTTAGGTTTGCAAGATTGCATTCCTGAGTATAGGTCCAGCTCCTTATAAGGGTTCCTCACTAATTCTCAGATCGTGTGTTGTGATCCTCATGTTCTGTTCCTTTAGTCAGTAATAACCTAGTCAATGCTTGAGATCATAGTCAGAGAGGGAACTTTGGGTTTGTTTTTTCTTTCAGGAGTATAAGTGGTCCCATTGAGGGTTTTGAGTATGAGGCCAGAGTCTTAGGAAAGACAGGGCACTGATTAGAACTTTAGATTCACAAAGACCCACATTGTTGATGTAGATGATTTGCTGCTTTCTGTACCAGCCAGAGCTTTTCAGAAGATGCCTCATTCCTTTTGTAACCATGGAAGGTAGAAATAATGAAGATGAGAACACCGATGTGAAGATCACTGGTACCAGATTTCTATGTGATAAAACAAAGTGCAGCTTCTGCCCATTTACAGCAGAATCCAGATGTCTATTACCACCACACCTAAGAAGTGAAGAATGAATAGGATCCTGAACTACAGATGTTGCAGAGGTGATCCCTTCCAAGTGATTCTTTCTCTATCTGAATGTCTTTGTCTTGCTACAGTTCAGTTTAAGCCTCCTCTTCACTGATTTTACAGGTCTATACAAGTGAATGCTTTGAAATTGCAAACAAAAATTGATTTTGTTTATGAGAAGGACCTCATTTCAGTCTTTTGAGAGGCAGACCTTCTCAAACAGGTAGTTTGAGAAATCTGGGAGACATACACCTGCCCCTCCCTCATTTTTTGATGGAACAAAATAGGTCCCAGAGTGACAAGGACAAGTTTGTTGGGCAAAGTGGGAAAAGGATAACTCTAGGTGGCTGTTGATGAGATTGGTAGCACAGAGGTGAGGGGACTGTTTCTTCTTGTAAAGTAACTTCCCTTCATCAGGGCATTCTCAGTATTTCTGGAGTCGTGTGTCCTTTTTACCAGAGAGAATGTAGTGCCTCTTGATTGCCATCATTGTGTAAAGAGCTACTCACTGAATGACCTTCATTCTTGGGAAGGTACTCTGTTCCTGCTCTGCATTCACCTTACTGGTCCCTGGTGATTCATGAAGCCACCCTGAATGCAGATGATCCTTCTTGTGGAACTGGACAACTATTTTCAGGGAAAGTTTTATCATCCTGAGGTGAATGGAGGAAGTCTAAGCTTTCTAAAACAGTCTGGAAAAGTTCTGCTGCAGGGTATGAGTAAGATGCCTCTCTGATAAACAAGAAAGATTTTTGTCCCTTTAGAGTGCTGGCAGTGATTTGAAGGCATAGTTTATGCTTGGATCTAAATCCCATATTACAGCTCTTTACCTCTTCTCTTTCATGTTTGCTGGGGCTGCTGCAGTTATGTATTTGATGGCTGGGGAATGGGGAAGCTCTGTGTTTGTGGCCATTTTCAATAGTCAAGGAGTGGGGGCAGAGTTGCCCTGTCTCTCCTGCTCCTTCAGTGCATTGTGTAATATAAATATGTTTTGGATTTTGACAAATGAGTCCCCTTTCTTAGTCACGTTCTTTCCTTGTTCTCAGTATTGTTTTCTTTGTCTCTCTTTTCTTTTCCCCTCTTTGACTTTTCTGGTTATACTTTCTGACTTTCTCCTTGTCTAGAACTATTATGTTAAAGAGCTATGCATAATGGACTTTCTCTGGTTTCTCTTTGCTTATTTGGGGATTACCTGTCACACATGCTACATGGCTGAATCACCCTTGTATCTTGATGTTATTCCCTAGCTTAGGGAGGAAAATGCTCGATCAAAAGGAAACCCAGTGTATTTCCTCTCCCTATTTACGCCGAAAATAACAGAGTCCAAAAAATCCATGAATGGAGATAAGTGAGAACAAACAGAACAAGTTGTCAAGGCAGATGGATTGCTGTACTTTGGTGGAGAAGCCTGTGCACAAATCTTGGAAGATTATTTTAAACAAGTCCAAAGATGACATTAGCTTTAATAATTTCTACTTAATTTGACATAATTACTCCATGCAAATATCATTTACATCAGCAGTGTTGATTTACTGTGAAACTACCTGCACTTCAGAAGCTTTGATTTATAGTGTGCATCTTTTTTTTAATTATTATTATTATTGTTCCTATCTTTCTGGCATCTGGCAATCAATGATTGAGATTTTGTTTTCACATATGTTGTGCAAGAGGAGTTCAGGATGTGTAGTTGTTTAGCATCAGGCGTATGTGCTTTAATTCTCACTTTCAGTGGTAAAACAGTCTGTCATATTTTTAAAGAGAATAGAAATCAGAGTCTACTATGTGTTTTCATGTTTGTATTAGGGGGATATCCTTTTCAGTTTTCTATTTGCAATTTTTAAAATACTTGTAATGGTTTTATTAACATCACAAATGTACATTTTATGGTTCTTTCAATGTTATCATTAGATTCAAATTATAATAGCACACATTTACTCTAGAAAGTACACAGATAGTCTGATGACTGCAGCCCTTTCACTACACAATTATGTCAACTTACAATTTAAATAAATAGGTCCGGATGATCAAAAGATGTACATGCTCTTACCTCGACATGATGGATAACAAATAACTAAACCAAGCAGTTCCACGATAGGTCAATATTTTGGTGGTTTTCAGCATTATATTTTCAACTTCCAAGTGTATTTTGCTTCCAGGTGACTCACTTGCAGGTTTATGGATTTTGTTTGGATCTTTGAGGTCCCTCCCAACCCAAACCATTTTATGATTCTATGGAATTGTCTGATTTGCCTTCGTATTTACCTAGTTTGGCAGGACAGTGGCAGTACAGGGTTTGCATTTGATGGAGCTCATCAGTTATATACCATTTATTAATTGAGTGACCTCGACTAGTAAATATATGTATATGAATGTGTGTATTCATTATTAGGATCAGAAAATAATTTGGCACGTTTTTTTCTCTGAGCGGTAACAGGTCTGAGTGCATCATTTAAATGGATGCAGTCATTTTCATTCAAGGGAAAATTAACTTCTCTTCCATCTGCCATTGTTCTCTGAAGAGGATTATAGTACGGTCAGTGAAATGCTAGGAAGAGTAAAGAAAAATTATGTTAACCTCAAAAGCAGGAATACCTTATTTATTGCCTAACCTTGTACTTAGCCTGCAAAAACAAATATGGGGCAGAGGGGGGAGGGAACCTCCTCTTTCTGTTCAACTTCTACCTCCCTTTACTCTCACTGTCACTCCTGACGGTGTAACTAATGGTCATATCTGGATCCAGCCCTCTCCACCTCTGCTCCGCTGACATCATAAATTATCCAGATCTAAATGGACAACATTCATTAGCTGTGCACTTTACAGAAAGAGCCAGCTCAGGAGCTAAGCGCTTGCCCATTTTTATTAAAAGTTAAAAAGCTCCTTGCTGTCATGGAAAGGGGAGGTTGGAGGAGGTACAATGGAGGACAGTGCCGCAGAGCTAATAAATAAAAATAATGAGTATTACCATTGGTTGAGTGACCCAGGGAGAAGAGCACTACCGAGCCATTTGTTGTTCCCTTTCACTTGTCAACAGCAGTGGCTTAAAAGCCTTTGCCATTGTTCAGGGCCTAATAGCACCTGTTGGGAAGATAGGAAGACAGCTGTCAAAAAAAAAAAGAAGAGGGTGGGGGAGGAGGGTGGAAACCAATGATTAGTTCAGTAACATGCACTTTGGTGCAGCTGCAGCAGGACATTTCGTGGCTTTCATTGGGAAGTGAGGGGCTCGCAGAGCCCACAGGGGTGCCGGGTGAGGTGTCTGCTTCCCAGAGTGGTGATGAGTTAACCAAAAAAACCCCAAGCCCCAAACCAGGCCTCAACAGCGGAAGTTGCAGCTTTGTGATGACTGCTTGATTCGCTTTTCTTTTTTTTTGTTCTTCTGTTGCTCTCTTGTGTTGGCAAATAAGGCTTCTCTTCCCACTTTGTTGAGGTAAAGGCAATGTGTGAGGAAGGCGGAGAGGTGAGGAGCTCTTGGTGTCAACATCAACCTTTGCAGCTGATCGTCAAGAGGCCAGAGCTGCATATTTTTTGGTGGTGGGAAATAATGGCTGTGGCAAGGGCTGAAAGATAGACTATTTAGAAAATTGTCTCCTCAGCTTCATCACATATAGTCCTTGCTTTTGTCATTTTGAGGAAAATGATGAGCACTTCAGGACTCATTTTTTTCTATTTTTAAAAAAGGTTGCTTTGAGGTTTTCATACGATAGTAACTGTACGTGAAGGGTTACGCTGTTGCTGTTGAGTTTAGGATTTGAGAAGTGGAGTGGTTGAACTTCAGAAGGATTTCCTTGAAATTCTATCTGAACACTGTAGTTCTCAGTTTCTGTTTTATGGTTATTTAGATTATATACTTTTTGGCTCTCTTGGGGGTTTGTTTTAGGGCTTTTTTCAAGAGAGCATTTAATTACTTAAAAAGAGAGAGGTCTGCACAAAAGATCTTTTCTGTCAAAGGATAAACTGTGGAATCTACCTAGAACATCTTTAATGATGTGTCAATACCCATAAAAAGTTAGTGTATAGTCATCTCATTGAATGCTTTTGTTTAAGCCCTCTTGCTTGTTAAGGATGTGCTGAAGATGTAAAAAATTAGCAGACCAAAAACATTGCCCACTGTTAATATTAACAAGATATTATGGCCCTTTAATTAGAAACTGGCTCTGTTGGTAGCACTAATACAAAAATATATTTCAGGGGAATATGCATTTCAGTGCAGTATCTCTGTCCAACTGAGACAGAAAAATAAAACTGAAGAGAAATTTAATGGTATTTAATTCCAGATGTCTCTGGTTTTATGTTGCTACTCTTGAAATAGTCTTTGGAAATTAAAACATCTTTGTGGTTTCAGAATTTCAGTGAAGCTCAGGCTTGGTATAGTGCCTCCTTCTGTCAACCAACACAGGGTTTTTTTGCTGGGTGGACCACTCCTGAGAAAATCAATTCCTTCTTTCATTTAGAGATGCCTGGAATTAAAGAGGCATTAGAGAGTTGAAGAACAGAGATTAAGACAAAATTCTCTTTTTTCATGTGTTGGAGAGGATTTTTTTATTTTACTGTTGCCCTTCTTTTAATAAGGATTCCTACTGGTGTAATTGTAACATCAATGAAAAAGGAAGAGGTTACTGCTCAGGTGTTTGAAAGTGAGTTAGTCGGTTTCATTATTTTATTTTTTATATATATCTTGAAAGTATAGTGAATATGTTAAAAATTTAACTTAAGTTTAGTAAGGTTAAATAACTTCTTTTTGTTGCTTTAATTAGGGGTGAAGAAGACAGTGGTAGCAGGGACATGGGATCATTCTAAAGACTGTGTATGCTGAAAAAGATGTTCCAGCAACACTTGTGCCAGCAAAATGCTGCATTTGGCAGAATTTGTTCACGATCGGCTATTTCGGCCAACTCACTGGCCTGGATCTCCAAAGGCAGTCAGAGCCTAATTCCTTTCCAGAATGAGATTTATGCTCCTGAATGCCTTTGGGAATCCAAAGCCCCGAGTCCCAACAAATTTCAGTGACAAAAGATATACTGTCCTGTGCATGGCATCCATTGCCATTCACAGTGGCTCAGTGTGTCCTTCTCTGGGGGACACAGTTGATCTGCTGCAGAAATGGGAAAGGCAGGGATTGAATCAATTCTCCAACCAGCCATATCCTACCATGTATTTGCAAAGACAAGGATTTAGATAGAGGGTAAGTGCGTGGTGACTACAAAATACACTGTTCCAGTGTTTCTTCAGAATAATTAAGCTGTAGTGGTTTTGGGGAGTATTCTGCAAGTAATGCAGCCCTATCTCCATATGACTCTGAGGCAACCAGTAGCAGCTCCGGGCTTGATGTGGAAGTCCAATTTCATGGAGATATGAGTGGAGCACGTCACTGTCTCGCTGCCCTGGCACACAAATATGAATACCACCCCCACAAGAGCTGAACAGGTAGAAATTATTGTATAGCGTCTTGCAACCCTAATTATCATTGTTTAGAGAGTAATCAATGTACAGTTAGTAGGCTTAATGGGTGTCTGCTATCACTACAGTGTGTAAGGCAATGAAATACTCTACAAGGTAGCATGCTGGAAGTAACAGAGATTGAACTGGAATTCCCTACTATTCTGAGGTGAGAGCAGGGATTCAGGATTGTGCCCTAACTCAGCACTGTGCTTGTGAAAGAGGTGGTCTTCTCAGGTGTGCAGGCCTCAGAAGGGCTCTGTGAACATTTTATTGTCGTAGACGTTGTCAGTCCAGAAGAGTGTAAGACAGACAGACTTTTAGAAACACCCTGAATTTTTCACATTCTGTGAAAGCAGACTGTCCCAAAGCTATATACCAATAAAGGGGATGGAAGCTGAGAAAATCTTGACTGTTGCCTGTGTAACCCCAAAATGAACATAGACTCTGCTGACAGGAGATGGGAGGTCTGGCAGAAGGTATTACATGACAGGCTTGATTTCTTTGCATCATACGTGTCATATCTGGAGTGTGACACTGCTCCTGGAGTAGGTGACCATTTGTTGAAACGAGACAGTCTGAAAAGTACACAGCTAACAGTGCAACTGCCAGCTCATTCAGGTGATGGAAACTATAAAAATTTCAGACAATAGCCTGACTGTTCCTGAGGGTGTAGTTGAATGAGATGCTGGTTTTGGCCGCAAACTTAGCTTAAGAAGTCCCTGTGCCCCCCCCTGTCCTGCTTAGCCATGTGTTCCTGCCTTGTGCTGTGGTTTGCTGGCTCCTCACTTACATCCTAAGGGATAATTAGTTCAACAACTGGTAGTATAGTGTATCTGAAGACTACTCTAACCTTTTCTTCCTGATAAACACCCTTATGTTTTTAGGTAACTTTCTTGTAAGACTGGCAGTTTACGTTGGTGAGCAGCTGTGAAAGAACTGCTTGTGTATTTGTAGATAAAGTAAAATCATATTTTTAGTGGCATTCATAGATTACTGATTTTGATTTTAAAATCCTGAATAATTTATTTATTGTGCTATGAAACCTTTTCTGGCTATGTGAATTATTTTTTTTAGCACAAGAAGCAGTACTCTTGTGCCAGAAATCACAATGAAAATGTCTTATCATTCATATAGTGTATACTTCATTAGTGCAGCATGATGGGTATTGCAAAAGAGAGCCAGCAACTTGAAAAAAACTGTTGTTTTATTAGGCATACGCAAAATTATGCAAGTGTGTGCAACAAGAATACTATGGTAACCTGATGTCATTGTGCACCACAGGTAACTACGGTCATCTGTCAATACAGAAGTTGATTTTGTCCTCTGAAATAAAATGGTATGGGAGCTAACATGTGGCTGGGGTGGGACTGGAGATTCCAAGAGCAGGAAGGCTGGTTATCCCTGCCAGAGAAGGGAGGTTTTTAGTAGGTTTGGAAGCCACCCATGGACGACATATGTAGCCCAGCTGTTTTCTGCACAGTGGTTGTGATAGAGCAGTGTAGTAAGAATCACACTATGATGTGCTGGCCAGAGCATTATAGCTTCCTAATATCTCATTGAAAATTGAGTTTTTTGTTAGTCTCTGTGAGTTTGTGCCCAAAATACGTTTTGTGTATTTAAAAAAATACCAAAGAACCTAACACAAAAATACCTAACAAAAAAACCCACAAAGAACCACTACTTTCTGTCCAGTCAGTGAAGCCCCACGTAGTATTGTACTTAGCACTGCATTTCTGCTCATTACACTGGAGCAAATATGTCCTGCATTTGAACAGTATTTACATTTATAGAGGTGTTTCCTAGTGCCTTCTCCAAAAGTTTAAAATGCTTTCAGACTGGTCAAAAACTGCAGTACTTCCTGGAAGACAAGAGAAAAATGTATGTTGTGTGGTCTTTGATTTCCAAATTTAAATATGTTCTGTGTTGTGCCTGCTCATGATTCATAGTGTCTTGCCTAGCTGCAAGTAGTTCCCTAAAAGCATGATTCTGTTGATGGAGAACCATATGTGTATGCAGATGCTGCATGTCTATGTAACCTGCTGATACCAATCATTCCTTCATAATAGTAGCTTTGTTTTCTTTGCTATGAAAATTGTTTCTGATTTTGTATAGGTAAGACCTTCATAATAAAAACAGGGTGCATAAAAGAGAAATTTCTTGTGTCTGTATATGTGCTTGTCTGCTCTTTTAGAGGAAGAGTGGAAATCTGCCCTTAATCTTGTTCCCTGATGTAAACCAGAAAGGGTTTGTTGTGGTGCATCAATGCAGAACAGAGTGCCAGTGGGGTAGCACGCCAATAGGTGAGGGTTGTAGGAACAGTGAGTGGAACTGTGGCCAACAGGTGTAACATATTTATGACCATAGCAGAAAGGTGAATAATGGATGGAGGGTATTTGCCAGCTCTTTCATAATATAAAAGAAGGTGCTTGCCAGAAGTGGAAGGTATATCAGCCAATGCTGAAGTTTATTCATGATCATTTGTGCCGACCAAATACTCCTTCCTCTAGGAATGACGTGTTGGCAGGAAATGTCTGGTGGTCTGGCTGGGTATTGAGCAACTCCTGGCTTCCCTCCACTCTGCTACACTTCATGTCATCATCCTTGCTGAGGCCAAACATCTTTCTTTTACTTTCTTCTAAGGAATCTTTCTCTTTCATCCCAGGACAAGAGCTGTTCACGGTAGTTACAAAGGAGGGAGCACTTTGGGCATCTCCTTGAGAGAGCACCCATGCTCAGCCACCCAGACACCATGCAAGTAGGAGTCTCCAGGACTCATATTGTTCCTCTGACTTGTAGTTGACTTACGTCAGACTCCTTCCCTTTTATTGTAGTTGTTTCTTCTTAATGATATCAGAGCTTTGCTCTCCCCTTTCCTCTTCAAATATGGCTCCTTTGGAAGTGCCTCATGTGGAAAGCCCCATCCTGCACCTTGTTGTAGCATGATGGAATTACATGCCTTTCTCTGGAAGCAGGCAGCTGCGTGAGACCAAAGTTTACTTTTAGAAAATAATCAGCAGAAGCAGAAAGAGGTAATATGAAGAGATTTGGCAGTGAAGACCATTCTAAGCTTTTGTAAGTGGATTTCCAGGACCGTAACCCTGGAGGATGGATTGAAAAATGCTACCGGAGAGGTTAGGTCTGAAGGGAACACTGCACTGTGGGACTGCATTTTTGGAAGGCTGCCGAGGCAGGTTCAGGTACACGTGCATCTGCTGCCACTGAGTTGAGAGCAGGATTAGGTCACTCCCAAAGGGGAGTTACAATGCCTGACAAAATTAACACAACTTCTGGAAGCAGACTAAATTAAATGGCAGTCTAGCAGACAGCTTTAGGAATGGTGCCTCTTACTACAACTTTGTAGCCTTGGCCACTGCCTGGAAACAAATCACTCCTTTCTCAGTGTGAAAACTTAAAGAGCTTTTTAAGCGAATAACTAATGAAGCTATATTTAAACATCAGATACAGAAGTAGATGATTGTTAGCATCCAAAAGGTTAGATTTAAAAGTGATTTCATGTTCATTTACCTCAATACCTTGCTATCCAGTACTGTCAGAGCAATTCAGCATGTGCATACATGTGCCCAGCACATATGGATAGCTGCACACGTTACATCCCTATGTGCAAATTGGAGCAGTTAACTCTGGACTGTTACACCACCGAGAAGGTTGTTTAGTTCTGTGCACTGAAGGCCTGCGTGAGAATTGCTGGCTGCTGGCATCAGTCTCCAGGTTTTATTGTTGTAGATGAGGGAGTCAGCCTCGATGGAGCTTGGCACAGGAGAGGGAGGGAGGGAGGGGGGAGGAGGAGAGCGTGGGGCCAGGGGGCACCAAGGAGCCCGCGTACTGCTGCCACAATGGCTGGCACAGTTGGAGGGCCATTCACCAGTGGGTATTGCCATACGCAGCGATGCGAAGAAGCATATGTAAGCAACAGAGGCAAGGGTGAAACAAGAAAAACAAAATGCTCTGTAAATATCTCTAGGAAGAGCTAATGACTGATAAATGTGCAGAACAGAGACAGCAGAAATAATTTTTGTGGGTTAATTTGTGTCTCTATTAATTCAGTCAGTCTCCTCTTCACCATCATTTACTTAATGATTCCTGTTACTCTTTCCATCTTGGTCTTGTTGGTGCCATACCCTTAATCCTCTTCTATAACAACACTTAACACTTTTCACAGTGTTTCTGGAACAAAAATGTTCCCCAAACATTACTGAATTACTGTTCACAAACAACCTGTGAACAACTCTTTTATAGATGTATTCATACTGTGCTGTGGATACACCTGCAATTGGTTTACTGTGTGTAGAAGGACCTACCCTGCAAATAGGTAAGGGGGTATGTTCTTGGCTCAGGTGGAGCTCAGAATTAAAAATGGGGCTAATCTTGGGTTCCTCTTGAAGATGGAATTAGGAGATGTTTTGAATAATTGTGATAAACAGAATGACAGAGCATGTTCTGTGCTCTGCACACATGTATAGCTTTTTGGAAATGCTAATATAGATTATTGTAATACATAGCTGTCCTCATGTTTATCCAAAATCTGTCAATATAGCTCAGGTTTTGGATGTGGGAATGTTTTTCTGGTGAATCAAAGAGGAGAGTAAGCATTGGAGTAGGGATCAGGAACAGCAGTTCCAGTGTGCAGGCCGCACATTATATGTGCAAGCATTAAAAGTTTTACTGACTTTCTAATGAATCCAGAGAATGAGTGCTTTGCAAACAAGACACATTGTTTATTTCTTCTCTTTATTTAAAAGCATCGTCTTCCCAAAGAAGCCTAAAAAAACCTGAACAAATGATGACTTTGGTTGTGTATAATTCATGAAAGCTCTACAGTTGTAACCATTTAAACAGTTATTTTTATTTAAGATGCATAAATTTCAAATCTTTTTTTTAATGGGGTACATGAACGACATAATAAATATTTATTTCCAAGATATGGTGCATAATGTATTTCACAAGCAGTTACTGAAATGTGATAGGTTGCGTATATGAGTAGCATATTTTATATAAGTACAATATGTTAACACGGTATATAACAGAATTAAGCTGTAATTTAATATAGCTCTTTAGCTTTATAAAGCTATAGGGGTGGGGAATCTATTGTCTTTCAGAATTAAAGTTCTTTTTAAGTATTAGCAGGAGGACAATTATTTGCTGATTCTATCCCAAAGTTCTGTTGAAGTGCCTTATGTAATTGCAAGGGAGGTTTGAAACTAAGTTAGTACATCAACTAAATATGATTACATGGGTTTTTTTAAAGGAAAACCCCCCCCTATATAATATTATTTTAAATAGTTAACATACAGTATTTCAACAGGGGAAGAGCTGATTAGATCACTACAATCTATTTTATGCCATCAGGATTGCTGAGAGGCTTATAATTGTGTTAAATTTTCATATTACTCATATTCGCACATTAATGAACAGATGCATTGTTACTATTGGGATTTTGCCATTTGGCCTTTCACATCTCTAATCATGATTTCCTACTGAGATCTTTACCATTCTCGCAGAAATTCAGTCATTGATACATGGCCGTCCATCGCAGTCATTATTCTCCGCTTGTTTGCCGGAGCTCTCCCGGAATCACCGGCGGAGTCAGGTCGCGGGGACACTCATTTGTCACACGAGTCCCGCGGCTGGGGACTCTCCCGGCTAAGACTGTAAGATTTTTATTGACAGAGCCACTCCCCCATCACACCCATGTCCCCCGCCCCCCCCTCCGNGGGCCGGGGGGGATGCAGGAGGGCAGGGAGGGAAGCAAGGAGCGGGGGCAAGCAGGGCGGCGGACAGGAGGGCAGGGCAGCGGGCAGGACAGCAGGCAGGAGGGCAGGGAGCCTGCCGGGCGGCAGCGGCGGTGCGGCGGCCCGGGCCGCGGGGCCCCGGGCAGCGGCTACTGTTGCTTTAACGCGGCAAGTTAGACAGAAGACTTCTGTTTCTTTACGAGCTCACCACGGCGAATATTTTGTCTAGCTGCAGGGGAAAAGCTTTGTCGCGGTCTTTGCTGACAATAGACTTAAAAGTAAGACGGACTGCTTTTGGTGCCTGGAGGCTCCGGAGCCTATTGTCAGCTCAGAATGGATTTCTATTGCCGCATTCCTTGCTTTGCAAAGGTTTGTTAGCTTTTAATGACTGACAGCCCTCTACTGCAAATACCGCATTTGCTCTGGCCTGTTTACGCGCTACTCGAGAATTTTTAGAGAAGCGCAAGGAAAAAAAAAACCAAAACCAAAACAGCAAAAACATGCGCACACAAAAAAGAAACCCCAAGAAAAGGAAAAAAAAAAACCCAAACCACAATAAATCCACATCAACCCCAAAACAAACAAACAGCGGCGGTGTTTATGTGACCTATTCAGATCTGCTTGGAAAAAATGGTTTCGTCGGGGGTGCTTCCCATGGACGGACAAACTTGAGAACATAGGCTATTTAGAACACAGAAACATGCCATGATCTCTGAACTTCAGAAGTAGCTGAGCAAGTGCCTAGACCCTGGCGGCATCTCTGTCTCGTCAGCCCCGGCACGGGGACGCTCAGCGCTGCAGCTTCCCACCCATCTGTTCCGCTAGGATTTCGTGGCATTTCCAGAGTTTCTCCCGGCAAACTTGGATTCGAGCAGTTCTGGATGACCGAGCCCGTGGGTAGCGCAGGGAGCGACCCTTCCTGCGACAGCCCGCAGCGGAAACCGGCCAGTTATATCGGAGAACACGGGAGCGTTTGCAACGTGTATAAAAATGTTATGGGAAAAAATATAAATAAATAAAATGAATCTTTCCTGCTGCCAGCGGGGTCCGGCCGCTTGTTTCGCGGGCAGCGCCCGGCGCGGTGGGGTGGGGAGCTGCGGGGCACGGACAGTCTGTCCGTCCGTCCGTCTGTCTGTGTGTAAAGCAAGAGGGCAGCCGTGTGCCCGTGTCACTGCAGTTGTGTGTGCGTTGGTGTTACGCTGCGTGTGGCTGGTTTGAGGGGATCCGGGGTGTGACAGGAGCCGTGCTGAGGGGGAGCGAGGTCGCGCTGTCCCGCGGGGGTCCCTGGGACCCGAACCCCGAGAGCCGCCCCCAGGGCGCAGCCTCCTCCGAGCTGCAAGTCGGGGCTTCAAGGAAAGAGGCAGAATTAACCAAACGAGATAATGAAGGTTGCTCGTAATGGTTTTTACTGTGGGGAAAATTAACCAGTTGCTAATAATTGTATGGTCTCTAGGCCAGACGGTCCCTTTGATAAGTTAACGTGTACTCCCTTTATGCTCCTGGTAGGGGGTAAACAAATACAAATACACATAAACACAAATGTGGAGAATAGCAGTATATGTCTTAGATCCAGATAATAAGTGTGGGTATTGTTATTTAGATGGAGCATACTGGGACACTTATCTTTTAGTACACTCCATTTTCTAACTGAATGCAGTGCTAATCGTGGGATTGAAAGCTATTGTAATTGTGTACCCATCTAAATGCTGACAAGAATATACAATTACATTGTTTGGAATTGAGTTTAATGTTCTCTGAATTTTATTAGCATTTATATTTACTTATGCATTAAAATTCTACACAAAAAGAGGTCAGAATACAAGAGTTATAGACATAAATATGAGACCCGTCCACACCCTCGGTGCATTTTTCCTGAAAATACCGAGCAAATATATTTTATTTTATTTTATTTTTAAAGGAAGTGATAGAATCTGAAATGAGCAAATAATGGGTTTCTATTCTAAGCAATGCCTTTTCTCCCTCTGGATTTTGCCATCTTTTAAAGCTTTTTTTCATACCCAACTTTTTATTATTATTTATAATGTGCGTGTTACCGGAAAATCTTTCCACAGTATGCTTACTACCACACGATGTTTAAACACACATTATAAAGTGGATGTAATTGTAAACACTTAGAGGGATATAATTACATGTAGCAGATTTAGGAGCTAATTCTTTGCTTCTCTCTCTCTCTTTCTCTCTCTCTCTCTCCTCTGCATTTTATCAACATAATTATTTTTTGACTGCAGACTAACACCCAGAAATTGACAGGCATCCATTATAGGCAGCAACTTGTTCACCAAATTGAAAAACGATGAACTTCAGGTTTATGTGTGCCCATTGTCACACAGAATTACCGGGGCTTTGTTCTACAAGAGAAAAAAGCTAATGGTTTTGAAACAGCAGGTGACAAAACACTTTTTTTTTTTTTTTGCTTTTCTTTTTCCCTCCTCTCTTACCAGTTTGTTGATGAAGTCATTACTAACTGGGGCCCAGAATAGGGTTGGCCTTATTTTTAGTAGATAGACTTTTAATGAGTTCTGTTGTGGAGACAGTCATGTTGATTTGCTTACCTTTTCTTTCCCCCCCTTCACTCAGAAACTCCCAGTATTGAAAAGCTACTATCAAAGGAGTGGAAAGACAAGCTTCTTGCCATGGGATCAGGGAACTTTGGAGAAATAAAAGGTAATGCTGTTTCTGTGCTAAAGCAAGTTGAAAATGAATATACAGATATCACTGGCTTTATGGAACTTTGTTTGCTCTTCTTCCCTTCCCCTTGAAACATTGTAATTTGGGGCTTAAATGAAATGTATGCTCTCTGTCTGTGATGATATAGATGAATTAAATGGTATATTGCCTTAAGTGAATGAATTTACGCAAAGCTTTTGTTGCATATATTGTTCAGAGTTGTAAAAGGACACATTACTGGATTGGAAAAAAAAAGTCAATTCACATATCAAACACAGGCTTATGTGGTATCAGGGTACAGTAGAGCTCAGCTTCTGAAATCTGAGGATAATCAGAAGTCCTTGTTAATTTTTGGACACATTTTGATGATGTAGAATTTTTTTACATTTCAGCTTTTAGGAAAAAAAGAAGAGCAAAGTTTGTGTAATGATACCTCTAGGTACCAAAATTAGCCAGTGCAGATTTTAAAAGACAGCGTACAACATCTGTGCACTAAAGCATGTTCTTTTAAAGCCGTACTCCAGAAGGAAAATGACAAAATTTGACCACTCTCCAGCAGCAGTAGCTTCTGCTTTGCCAAGATATTTCCCCATTTTATATGTGTGAGGTCATTTTAGGAAACCTGCAGTTGTTTGTTTTCATGTAATTTAATATTTTTATCATTCTTCCTCAGTTCTTGTGGTGAGGAATCGACTCAAAATACACGTGTGTTAAAAATTTTAGTTTTCAGAGCAGTCATTATCACTCTGAAAAGAGTGACTCTGATTCTTCTCCCATTTATATCAGCATACATCTGGAGTAGCAAAATCCAAGCCAGTGTTGTTTTGGAAATGTGAAAGTAGAAAGAGATTAAAATTAAACCCTTCTTTTATGTTCATAAACTAGATTTCATTTCTCTCCATAATTTTTGATTTGTTTGCTTACTACTGTTGTCCCCGATACCAAGATCCTCATTCAGGCAGGCTCCCAAACCTCATGCCAGACAGGTTTAAGGACCTTCTGCACAAGAGGTGGGCAGTGTTCAGTAATGAATGCAACATGACATGCTCTCAGAGGTTAATGTATTGGTGCATGTGCAAAGATAGTATTATTTTAATTATATGTGCCTTGCAGCTTGTCACTGATAAGCCACCGGCATTAGTTTGCTCTAGTCCACTGACTTACACAAGTAGGAAAATATATCACTTGCTTCCCCTAGCTTCTCCCTGAGAGGCTGTAATTCAAAAATACATATTCCTACATATGTAGAATAACTTTATAACAGAATATAGTGCTTCGGCCCCAAATAGACTGAGATATTATTATTATAACAGAGGGCCAAACGCTGGGTTCTTTATTCCTGCTGAGCACGTTTTCTCCATGTGCGTAAAGCAACAGGTCATAAAGAGGTTGGGCTGCCACTGGGCTTATCTGTGAGTTCTGTTTTTTAAAAGCATATTGTTTTAAAATAACATCATCGTCTGCCATGAACTGATGAATCTTTAAGATGTTTCAGTCTCAGAGTAGGAAGGCTACTTTTGGGTGTGTTTTTCAGCAGTTCTTGCATGTTGTCTGGAGCCTCTTTAACTCTTGATATGCTGGAGCCTTTACAAGAACTCCCAGTGATTCCTCTCTGCCTTTGGACTCGGTAAAGCTGCTCTGAGAAGTGCTGTGCACTGGGAAATCGGTCTGTTCCCAGTCCCTATGATCTTGTTCTGTTGGAGGGCAATCTTTTTTCTCCCTTCCTCTTTTTCCCTTTCACAAGCTAAACTTGAAAGCAGCAGCAGCAGCTATATGCTAGCACGAAAGAAATTCAACAGTCCTTTCAGCCTTGCCCGGGGGGAGGATGGGGAGCAACAGCACAGCCTCAAAGAAGAGTTTGCTTTGCTTTAGTTTTTGTTTTTTAGCTTCATATTTTGAACACAAGTCGAGTTATTGTTCTGTAGCTCTGTTCAAAAGCCTCACATCTGAGGCTTTTTAGTGCAACTGTGGCTCTATGGTTGGGGGCATGGTTATTAGGTGTTTGGATCAGGTTTGGCAGTAAGCTGTGAAAACAGGCACTGGTTTATTTTTCCTACTGACTGCCGTGACAGTTGCAATTATTGTCCATTGTTCCTAGGTGGCTAGAAAGGAGGGAGGATACAATAGAGCATTGCCCTCTGGGGGTAAATGAATTTGACTTACAGGTTCTTGGGGGGGTCAGGCAGGCCGATTATTTAGTGCCCAGGAATGCAGTTTTCATGGCACAGCCAGCCATGAGCAGCCAACAAACAATGGCTCAGCTGTATTGCAGCTGTATTTAGTGAGGCAACATGAAAGGTGTGCAAGTCAAGCTGCTTTATACTCACATACACATGCACAAACACACGTATATTATGCTAGAAAATGTTTTTGTCCTTCTGGAGGAGCGTAGAGTTATTAAGTTTTCCAGTTGTGATTTTTTAATTAACTTCTCTCTATATTTGACCTGGCAGCTGTATTTTTTTTTCCTCGTTCCTCTATTAGTGGTATTTGGAAACCCCACACAAGTAGCGTCTTATTATTAATACACACTGGAATGTGGACGGCAGTAGAAGCTGTACGGCCCAACTGTCTTATGCATTGAATAGTTTTTTCCATTTAACTGTTCAAAATTTCATTGTGTTTTTCATTAGATCTGGGGGAGTTTTAGTACGTCATGTGCTAAAGTCTCTGCACTAGGCTACATGTTGTTAATGCCCAAGTCTGTGTTATTACCATTGAGTTTTATTCTCTGGGAGAGATTAAAAGAAAGGGAGATGAAGTGGAAGACTTTATTTTCTATTGGCGTTATTTCTTTTAAGTTAGAAAGGAGCAATATTTTATTAAGGATAGGGGAATTGTTGAGTGGCTGGAAGTGACCAGATTCCCACGTTTTGTGTTCAGTTGTTCCTCTTAGTTGCTTTATTACTTTAGGCAGCTACTTTAAGCCTCCCTTCCTCCATTCACATGCTTGTAAAATGGGTGAACCATCACCAAGTATCTGCAGAGGTCCAGCTGCAAACTTCAAGATGACAGTTAGAAAGATCTGTGTGTGTCTGGTTACTAATAGAAAAGGAAATATAATATGTCGTTCAAGGGCTTGACTGAAAGGTACTGCAAGGGAATACTCTTATGCTTAAAATGGGGCAAAATCTAGAACTTTTCATATCTGTAGAAATTTTAACTCAAACACCTTTGTTTGTTTAGAGGGATAGTCTAGGGCTGAATAAATAATACAAGTTTGGCACTGTATATTTCTTAAGAAGTTTTGTTTTGAAATCCATGGAATTTTTACTCTATGTAAAACAAGTCAGTCTATAGCAAAAAGCACAAAACATGCTGTTAAATTGAAATATTTTAAAATAAAGCTGTAAAACTGTATATTGAATTGGTTAAAGCCTGCTCAAACTTACTTATATCCATCATAGTCAAGAACAGGGCTCCAAAGGCCTCTGGATTATTCATGGATAATGCAGTTTATTGGATTCAGTGGAGCAGAGAGAACTTCAGGTCTCAAACCAATCATCTACAGGAAGGAAAATTATACCCCTTTCTGCCTGCAGTGTAGCTGCCTGATACCTGGCATTGCAGGGTGAAAGCGGTTGCTTACCTCCACAGCATGTAGGTTGGGACATTGATAGCAAAACGTTTAAGTGTATCTCCATGCTCTTCAATGTCAGTGTCCATTCCTGTCCTTAGAAAATTAAAATGAAACTTCTTTTTCATTGGTGTTAGGCCTCCTCTGAGCAGAATTCAGGGAACAGTGCTGGCCCCCCAAGGTGCATCATGAGGTGCACAGTGTTCTTAACACTGATGGGAGTGAGGCCACTTTAACCACGTGAGAACTCTTTTTAAAACTTCCCCAGAGTACACAAAGCCTTTCTGCTAATCTTGTCTATCTCTTGCTTATCTAGAGTTCTCAAGAAATAATAATACATATTTTTTATGTTCTCCACTTAGCTAATTTTGAATAGGTGTGTGGTACAAAAGGCTAAACTGGCTTTTGTTTCTAATCTTTCTGAGTTGGTTTTCTGTTGAAGCGAGGGCATTGTTAACAGTGATTGCACCTGAACCTCTCAAAAAAGACCGGGCAAGCCTGAACCTGATAATTTTTTTGTTGTTCGAAAATCCTTTTCTATTGTACAGGTTAGTTCCTAAACAACTCAGGTGAAGTGCTTTCTGCACTTTAGGGATCAACATTAGGGTAAAATCAGCTCTTTGTTGTATCCACTTAAATCTAGGTAACTCCAAAGGCTGTGCTGAAGTAACCACAGATTTATGAGCATATTTGAAAGCAAGATTACCCTACCAATCCTAATATTTAAAGCATGACAACACAGACATTTGTTTTATGTGAGCAACTGGGTTCCAAGTTACGTGAAATATCAGTGCAGGTATTATTATATCAAGCTGTGTTTGATGTGTGATAGAGCTGTGTTTGCTGAAGACTCTCATTTTGCTTATATGTTTGGAAGATGGGGCATGAGAGAGCGTGCAGTGAACGGTCTTACAACTGCCAATAATGGATAAAGAGAAATAATCCATTCAGTGATACTATAGCTTATCAGAGCACATGAATTAAAGACATATGTTATGTAGATTCAATGTATGGATTAAAATGGATAATCTGGTAGGTGACACACAGAATCTTGAGATAAGTGGGCTATGCAGATTCGGTGTATGGATTGTGCCAGATAATTCCATTTAAGTAATGCTGGACAAGTTGAAGACAAGTAAGCTTCAGGTAGTGCTCAGGTTATGTGCAGTAATCCAGTGAGTGACACTTTGGATCGCATAATCTGTAAACTGAAGACAAGGAAGCTGGGGATTCTGCATTTAGATGGGGACAGGAGGAAGGAGGGGGAAGGGGAGAGCGATTATTCATGGGGAATACACTGGGTTTAAACCTTTGACTAATAAAGCACAGATTTCCCAAGAGATGTGTGAAAGCTGCACATTTTGGTAGGAGCTGTGTGAATTTTGCATTTGCAAATTAATGGTTGAAAAACGTTTGCAAACTTGTGTCAGATGTGGACATTTTGCATTATTTTTTGTGGTTAGTATTGTATTTGGAGTGGGGAAAGAAGGAGGGTGAAAGAGTCATAAGCGGAGGAGGTAAGATATGTCTGGTTGTTGGCTTTTAACTGTGATAAATTCAATATTTATTGCAACCTACTTAGTATCTTCTCTGTGTTTATTTTTTTGGGGTGTTTAATAGTAGCAAATTGCTGACAGTGAGCTTTTAGTCTTTTGTTAATATTTCAAAAGTGCTGGGGCGGTGCGGGGGGTGGGACCTGTGGGACCTAAGTTCTGAGAGGAAATTTGGCAGCTGCCGAAATAGTGGAGGTTGATCACGATGCAATATAATACTCTCAGGCTGCAGAGAAGTAGACAGTGCCAGTTGAGCCACACCAACACAGAACTTCTTTCAGGCCAAATGAAAGCCTGAAATGGAGATTGTGACTGGATGGAGCTGCTCCTATGTGACCCTGGAATGGGAGTTAATTGAGGGTAGTATCTGTGGAAGGAGGGTTGAAGGAATCTTTTTGAAAGCATATGAAATGCAAAAAAAGTGAATTTGTGACAAAGCGGCAAATTCAGGCTGTTCCAAATTTCTACTTTTTTTATTTAAAGATACTAAATTTGATCAGAAAAAATCAGGTTCTATTTAAATAAAGTACAATTTTTATTTTTAAGAAGTGAGCATTAATAAAGAAGAAAAAAATTGAACTAATTAAAGTAGTAAATACCAATGGCTTTCTTTTGTTTGGACATATGGAGGACAAACCACTATATTGAAAAATTGTCCGGAGGATTGGATAACAAAAGGGACCTAAAGCAGTTCTTCTTGTACTAAGATTACCTGAAAGATGTGATTATGGAGATGAATGTTGCCGAGCTACAACTACCAGTTTGTCAAAACAAAGCAAACACACACACACACACACACACACACTTTTTACCGTTTTTCCTGCTACTGCATAAAATTCCAGCAGTAAATACTATTTCTCTAGCCTAATTCTAGCTTGTTGTCTAGACAGTAAAACAAAGAATAACCTCTGGGAAATAGTCTCAATACAAATGTTGTCTATTCCTTTTGTAACCTTGACAATAAGTTACTAACCTGGTTGAATACCAAGCTTTGTTTGCAGTCTACTGTACCAAAATTTTTTCTGACAGCAAATAAAGAATACCCAGTGACAACTTCTTTCCAGTGTTGCGAAATGGTAATGTGCTGGTCTGTTACAGAGCAGACAGCTAAGTTTTGTCCCCACAGAATATTAATTCTTGAGGGTAGTAATGGCAAAAGATCGTAATTGTTCCTCACTTGTTTTTATTCATTCTACAGTCTTCCAGTGAAACCTAAAAGCTTAAGACTGTCTGTATGCTGAAATAAATAACTTCCTTCTAGCTTGCTGTTCTGAAAAGCATTTTTATTTGTCAAACAGAGAATATTCATTACATAAATCTGTAGGTACAGACAAACCAGTTTGAATTCTGGGCTTTTTCTTGCATTGTTTCTTTTTCTGGTGCTCATAGCTTGCTGAGTAAAAAGCAGTCAGAAAGTTTTCTTTTATTATGCTGACTTCTCATATCAATCAGATGAAGTAATTTAATTTAGCAGGGTAGGTAGTTGTAAGTGATGGCAGTCATTGTGTAGTAAAGTTGGCTTAAATACTTAATGAAAAATGCCAGGTTTTAGATGTTTATGTCCTGACAGCTCCAGGATTTACTGGCATGAAAAGGTATGTGCCAGTCCAAAATAAAACACTCTCTGAAGTATTGATTAGGGAAGCATCGAGGGAGTTTGCACATGTGCACAAGCACATATACCCACATCCCACCACCAGTACATACTAGCATGTACCTAACTTAAAGTATGTACTCATTGCTTGGTCATAAACATTTCACATTTCTATTCAAAGACAGAGGAAAGAAGAGTTTAAATTCTGAACTCACCTCAGCCAGTTAGATCTGTTATCAGACTATGTTTCCTGAAGGCATGTAATCATCAGCTCCCCATTGCCTCACATAGACAACTTCAGGCGATGCCAGCAGCATGGATGGCTGTGCAGCAAGGGGAGAATACTCCTCTTTAAAATTATTATGCTATAAATAGATTTATTTTTTTTTTAGGGGGAGCATGGCAGATTAGCTAATTTTTAAGTAGAAGAAGACTAGGCAGCCTGTCTATTTTACTTTCCTGATTTTCTTACTGAACAGAGTCAAGTTGGGTTTGGATTTGTAATGTGACAGAGCAAAGTTACAACTGGGATGGGGAGTAGGGAAGGAAAAATTGTTGACAATGGGATGAGAATGAAACTTTTAAGATACTGGGAAAAACCCCTCAAGAAAAGATACTTATTTTATGGACTGCTGATATTTTTATTTGTTCTTGGGATATAATAATGTTAGTTCTAGTAGGAATTTAATTCTGAGGACAGCTTAGTTAATAGGCTGTAAACCTCCTTCTGGGCTCTTTTTCAATTTTGTATCAAAACTTCTATGTCTCTAGCTTAAAAATCACACTGAAAAAAACACTACTGCAGGAAATGCTTGGAGGTGATTCAGTTTTTAGCTGATGTATGGGTTGTAGTTACGTCCTCATCACACTTGTTACATCAGAGTAAAGTTACACAGAAGCTGTGTTGTGGCATGGTTGTTGCTTGGTTAGTTGGATGGCCTCAATTGTCGCTTCGTTCATTTGGCTAAAACCCTACCTGATATCAAACTGGGTCGAGCAGAGATTTAATTATCTCTTTAGCATGTATCCTTGTTAAAATCATTGAGGAAATTCTTGGCCTTACTGAAATAGTTCTGCTGGTGACTTCAGCAAGGCCAGCAATAAAACAGTTTTCAGCATATTAATTACTTTAGATAAATTTCTACAAACTTCATGCCTCATTTTTCTCTTAAAAAAAGTAATGCATACCAGTATCTTTCTACCTGCTCACAGTCTTTAAGAAGATCAATTAGCTAATGCTTCGAAATTAAAAAGTACTCTTTACTGCATGCTGAAGTTATTGTTATACATCTTAACATTATTTGAATACAGAGTACTTCAAAATATTCTTATTTCTGTTTAATGCTCCCCTCCCCCCAAGCTTTGTAGATACAGGAGGATTTTATTTTTTTCCTTTTGTAACCATAGTTAATGATATGAACACAGTACAATATTATTGTGTCTTCCAGGCTTTGTACTCGCACATTGTTTTCTTTGATTTTTCTTTGAAAGACAGATGCTGACAGTTCAAAAGCTATTTACGTAATTACTTTGATAGTAAACTGACTCGGGGGATAAATTTCACTGTCTGTATGGGTGTGTGTGTGAGCGTGCACGTGAGCACCCCTGATTGATAACATTGCTAGCAGCTCAGTTGAGACGTGTCAGAAGGATTGAGGAGAGCCTTGCCGCGGCCCTGCCCCTCGCGGAACACACTGGGTGCCGCGCAGCTGCCAGCAGATCCGTGGGCTGGCGGCAAGCAAACATGCTCGACGCTTCAGTGTTCACAGCAAAAGCTTAAACTGCCTGCTAAAGAAAATATTGGCTTTCCTAATTTCTCATTTACATTCCCATTCTGTCTAATAAATTATAATAAAGTATTTACTGTTTTGATCGCAAAAGCAGTTTCTCTGCCTTTTTTTTTTGCTTTGGTTCTGTTGTGGGTGGATATGCCAAGGTTTCTCCTGTTCGTTTTCTCACTTTAAGTATGTCATTTGGTCATATTGGTGTCTTTATTCTAATGTTTATTAAAATGTTACTGTCACTGCCAGTCTGAGGCTGTGAATCAGAACTAAGAATGTGTAATAGTTTATTTCACATTTGAGTAAATTTCTTTTACTACTTAAACACTATTATGGATAGTGTTGATCTGAGATGAAGTTTAGATTTGGCGATACAGAATGCCACTAATTTGAGTCTTCTTTTATTGCCATCTGCTGTGGGTGTTGCATCCACAAACGTTTTTTTTTTCTTTCCAAATCTCTTTTTGTGGTGATAGAGAATAAGCTGACGCATCTGGAAAGCATCTTTTCCTGGGCCATTCACTGTATCAACCCCTAGTGTATACTTTGATGCCATCTTGCCTGAATTGTTTTGATAAGTTGTGAAAAATCCACATTTTGTTATTGCAGTGATACAGCACAGAGAGAACAGTATGAGCACCTACAGCAGTCTCCTGAAAGGCAGGTGGCATGGTGGTTAAAAGCTTTGTTAAACATAAAATGTGCAATATCTATTTGTTGTGGATCTGACAGTAATTAAGAGTAGGTTTAGAGGCAGGCATTGATGGAAGCTGTTGTCCTTTTACTCCTCACTCAATACCTGTGTGAAGCGGTCCAGCTTGCTGTCAAGTTATACACTGCAGTGACGGGCACTTGTTTTTTCTCCCAGCCATGCTGCAAACACCGCAGCTGTACAGATACTGTGTGTAGAGTACAAGCCAGCTCCAGAACCATTCCTGACTCTGTACGTACTACTTGAAGCAGCTCTAAGCAAGTTTCATAACGAAGCAGCTGAAGGTAGCTGCTGGGGCTGGTGGCTTATACTCACTGAGGTTTTGCATGGCCTCCCCAGCTCTAGCAGTGTTAGCAGCCACAGGGGTAAGGTCATTAATTCCAGAGTAGCTTAATTTAAACAACTGTCTTTATGCAGTTGGTGTTGTAGTTACTTAAAATACTGACACGTTTTGTCCTGTAAGCTACAGAATTTTTAAAATGGAAATCTCTTGGCTGCCATGACACTTCACACAATTATAAAGGTTTAGATCTCATGCAGATTAGCAGAGAAGAAATAGTGACAGTAGGACAGAAGTCCACCATCCTTACCTACCCACAATCTTCAGCATCTAGAAAGGGATACAGAAATGACATATTTTGACGCTCTAACTCTGCATTTTAATACACTGGAAAAAATTCCTGTCACTGAATATACTTACACGTAGTGACCAAGCTGTTGCTCTCAGCTCACCGTTAAATAAATCACATCAAATACCGTTTGGTCTGCATTTGTTATGCAAACTAAGTGACTTATGAATGGCAGCTGTGAAATGGCAGTTTCATTGGCCATTTCCATGAAAGAAATGATAGAAAAGGTGTGCTAGATAATAAGGGTAACAAAAAATACCAAACTTGAACTAAATGCAAACACTTTACATTATGAGCAAGACAACCTGATTCAAGTACTTTCTATCTTTTTTAACTTTCACACTTTAATAAGTCACCAGTTGTCTGCAAGAAACCTCAAAACTATTTGTGATTCATTGTCAGTGGGGCTTATATAGATGTGTGGGTAAGGGAAATCTACCCCAAAACTCACTATCTCCCAGCAGACGCACACATGTGATCTCACTTGCCTCTGGTTTGTGAAGGTCACTTGAGAGTGTGGCTATCTAAGTACTTATTTTGCAAGGAATGATACCTTAATGAATTGGAATAATTGTTATTGAAGTTGTTGTAAGAGCAGGCTAATCACATGAAAATAAAGTACGTACTAAGCCACGTTTTCCAGAAAGTATTCTCCAGCAAAAGATTTTTTTTTAAAAGTTGACAGTGATAAATTCTCCCTATTGGTTTATTAGCAAACTGAAATTGCTCAGGAAATAAAATGCAAGAAGGCTGCCTTTTGTCAGACTGCTTCCACTCCAGTTTATAAGCCCAAAGGAGTTATGTATTGTACTTACTAAGTTAGTACATAAAGCACCCCCCTTGGGCATCTCAAAGTTGCTTTAAAGACTGAGTAATAATGAAGAGACTGAGCTTCTTGGACTTGTCCCCAGCTGCACGGCCGTGCTGTGCCTGCAACTCCAACATCCGCACCAGCACTTCATTGCCCTGGCCACTTGCTCTTAGTTCATCCAGACTTTCCTCTTGTTCCTGCCATTTAAATAAAGCTGTTGTTTTCCTGGGGAATAAGTTCTATTTTTCCACTCCAGGTAAATCAGATTAAAGAAGAAGCGGCAGTAGGGGAATGGCCCCGCAGTTGTGCAGTTGTTTGGTGCCACGGTCAGGGCAGTGGCACCTGGAGAGTTCCACTCTCTCTCAGGACGCGCAGCCCGAGTTTTGGAGTACAGGATATCAACATTTCTTTTTCTGCTGCTGTCAATAACTAACTCTGTGACCTCTCTGTCTGTCAGTTTACACATATGGAAACATTTTTCCACCTTTCAAAGGTGTGGTGGGGATTAATTTAACTTTACAAAGTGGTTTTTGATTCCCAACTGAAAGCTACTGTAGGAGCTCAAAATACACTGATGAACCAGTACTGGCTGAAAATCTTTGATGTGTGTCAGTGTATTTGTCAAACCGTTTATTTGACAGTGATTTCTTTTTGCTTGCCTTAACCTTAGGACTAAGGCAATCCTGTCTGTTCCTTCCCTCTCTAGGTCTTTCTCCCTCTCTCTTTTGCACACATGGACCAAGTTTAGAATAAAATATCTGCTGAATAAATAATAAAAAATGTTTAGTTTTCAGAAGTTTCAGTGTGCCCAGTGTGTTACGCTGCCAGTATTGGTATATTTGTAGTTGCGTTAGATGAGCATTACAATGAACTGACATGGTAGGTATGGAGCAGACAAGGAAGGGGCTGCCTTCTAGATTAATTCTTCTATGCCACTTGGAAACTCTGCACCCCTTTCCCTGGTGAAAAAACAATGAAGGATAGAAGAGTAGCAATAGGCATTTCTCATTAATTTTACAGCCAGGTGGCAAATGCATTACTTGTAGCAGTTCTCTCTGTCTCCAATGTTTGAAATAAAAATCTTGAGTTAAAAGTGTTTTCTTCAGCAATGTTAGTATTTTAGCACTGGCTTCCATTCTTTCTCACAGCTTTTAGCAGAACAGGTTTGAAGTCCTATGGTTTCTGTTTCAGTGTGTTTGTCAAGTTTCCAGCTTGTACCACAGTTTTTTTGGAGACTATATCTGAGAATATTCTGCTGTAGCTCTCTGCTACATTATAAGAATATTTTCACATAAATCTCTAGCATCTTAATAAAAAGTTAATCAAGTTACGTTTCCTTTATATGAAAATGTTGATTCTATGTGTTTTTCCATTTGCATATGGCTGTCTACAAATGCATTTAATGGCTTGGGCTTGTCTGACATTGGAAAAGGGATGTTGCTTGGGAGTGCAAGGTGGAAATTAAGTGAATATAACAGTAACTATCAAGCAAAGAGCCCAAACAGTGACACTTCTAAGGCTGTGGTACAGTCTTCCAAAGAAAGCGGTAGATAATTCACCATTTCAGACATTTCAATCAGATCTAGAAAGCTGTAGTAAATATATTGTAGAGAACATTCCTGCACTGGCAGGGAGGTAGACTAAATGGGCTATTACCAGTAGCTCTTTTCCATGTCTAACTGATAGTTGGCTAGGAACACGTTTAGTATAGTCGCCAATTTTTCTTTTTTTTTTTTTTTTCACTTGGAGAGAACTGATGACATTGGCAGATGAACACTTCCTGTGTTTGAGAAAGGTTTGTGTGGCAGAGTTGTCCCCAAAGCAGGCTATTTTCAGAGGAGGCATAGACACTGATAGCCTTAATCCTTTCCTGAAGCATTTTTGAAAAAGGGTTTCATAGGAGCTGACTCATGTGAGAGGGTGTGGTGGTATTGGAGATAACTGTGGATTAGCTGGTACACATATTTTCTAGTCTTTTAAATTAAAAGTCAAATGATCCTGGATATACTAATAGTGCCATTTTTTGGTGTAGTGTATGATTCATAGCTTTTGTTTTTTCCCGGAATTTTTTCTTCCCTTATAACCACTTTCCTTCTGGGTAGAAGGAGAATTTTAACAGAATGATTATGAGAGTGAGGTAGTCAGTATGTCTGTCTGTGTGTGCTGAACTCTCCTATAAAAAACATCTAATGACAGTACAAATGAGAGATAGTTGCGTTTAATGCAGTTTTTCTGATATGTTTATGCAAGACTTCTTCCCTTAAAAATACTCATCAGTGGCAGCAACAGCGATAGTAGTTAGTGACAATTTAAATACTATGTAATTTCATCCTAATCAGGGCAGCTGTTGATGATATAACAGGTAGCAGCATCCTGACAGCTGTTGTGTGCTGAGCTGGTAGCAATGAGAAAGCTGGGCGTGGGGAGCTAGAGAGGTATCCAGCACCCAGGAGACTTCCCTGCTTCCTCTTGATTATAGAGGGATGCTAATACACACCTTACAGTTTCTGTAGGTGTCAAAGCATTGATGTGTCTTTGTCGTAAGTTTCTGACAGAAATGGAGTTGTCTTTCAAAACTGGAGGTGTCGATTTTGATCCCTATGAAATGTAAACAATGTTTAAAATTTGAAACTCTGTCAAAACAGGCAGTATTTTTTCTCCTATTAATCTGATAAAAAGGCAATAAAAATAGATGAAAGGTCAAGAAAACATTGAAGGGGGACACCAGATCAAAGCCTGTGTATAGAACTGTCCTCTATAGCTTATTCTCCTGTAGAGGAGCAGGTCTTAATGTGCAGTATATTGCAATATGCTGCTGCTCTTTGATTCTACTAAAACTTTACTTACAGTGAAGCTGCAAAATAAAAACCTGGCTAGCTCTAAATTTCCTCTCTTCTCTTTACCGTTTTTTGTTTTTTTTTTCACCATATGATGCCCAGGGACTCCAGAAAGCCTTGCTGAGAAAGAAAGGCAGCTCATGGGTATGATCAATCAGCTGACCAGTTTGCGAGAACAGCTGCTAGCAGCTCATGATGAACAGAAGAAACTGGCTGCATCACAGATCGAGAAACAACGCCAACAAATGGAGCTGGCTAAGCAGCAACAGGAACAGGTGAATGATTATTATAGTGGCTTTCAGCTTAAATAATTTTCTAGGAGGACTTTCCAGTAGTTTATCTTTTGGGGTTGATACTCTCAAGTTTGCTCTCCACTCAATTTTTTTTTGCCATTTGTTTTCTTAGGTGAAGAAGTTTGAACAAAAACATACTGGAAGAATGCTTTGTAAAACAATGTTCTTTGTCTTATAAAGACGCACCTTCCATTTTGGAGGTATTCTCTTCTGATAGTGGTTGGTTTTTTTTAAATAAGTGTAAATAAGCATTCAAATTCAGCCCTCCTGAATAATCTTCCAATGCTGCTTGAATTCAGTGATGCTGAATAGGTATAAAAGGAACAAAATGCAGCACTTGGATTGTAACGTGAGAAATGAAGAGGTTGGTTTTGCCAACTGTGGAAAAAAGTGGGGGAGAAGAATATAAAGTCAATGAACAAGTGTGACTTTTTTCTTCTACACTTGAGAGGCTTCATTTTCAGCTCTTGCAGATATGCCCTCCACTGAAAATGCAATGTGTTTTCACATGTGAACAGTTCCAATGCACACGCAGGGACACGTGATATTCTATGCAAGAACACAACTTTTCTAACATATTTGCACTGTGCAAGTTTTAACGGAAATCAATGTCCATTTTTGTACCTGAACACGAGCACAAAATACTTAGACATTTGATTTAAAATTCTCTTAGAAGTCCATCCTAATACCTCTTATGTGAAAGCATTTTGATCTTCCTGACCATTTATTTTAGCTTGTAATGACATTTGAGTTTATGACACTCATAAAATTCTTTGAAATGTGTCATAGTTGTCATACTGCAATGTTTGTATTGTACCAAACAAGTCTTCTGAAACCACTGCTGACATCTTCAGACACTTTAGCTTTGGTTTTCCCTATTTTGCATTATTTAAAAACCGTATCTTAAATACTGTGGATTTTGACCACACCTGAAATCCCACATAGAGAGAAGTGACTTATTTATTTAACTAGAAAATTTGTATCACAGTGTTGTGTACATGGAGAAGGTAGATGAAGATGTGAAGGTGGAATTGGTAAGATTCTTCCCTGAGGAGACATCCTGCAGGAGCTATTTCCCTTGCCCTACCTTTTAAAGGCACTACTGCTACAGGATGGCTGAAAGATCTGAAAGTGAAAAAGAAAATTGAGAGAATGGGAAAAGCCAGTAAGAAATCCTGCAGGATTATTATTAGGATAACAAGGATTTCTTTTTATGTTAGAAATAGTGTATAATCTTGTGCTACATAGAAATTAAAATAACCAAACTTTCAAAAAAATGTATTGATAAAAATTATTTTGGTTGCTTAAAAAGATACTCTAGAGAGAAAACACTTATTTAATCTTTCAGATGTGGAGTTAACAATGAGTGAGTGTTTCTTATGCTAATAGTTTAATAATAGAAATGAAAGAAAATACCTAAGGGGAAGAATGCACAAAATTCCTCCTAGTAAGTATGTGTAAGTTCCCATCTGACCCTGAGATGTGTACACATACCACAAGGGAAGAGCAATATTCCTTCTAATGTTTGTACTGCTGTGCTAGCTATTCATGAGAACAGAGCTTTTGTGATGACTCAGATGAAAGTTTTTCAAGTTTGCTTTTTAAGTTTGAGGTATATAATGGTTTATCTCCATCAGTCCTCTGAGAACTTTAATTTGGTTCTGTTACTGTCTGCTTTTTCCTTCACTGTATGTAAAATGTGTCTACAGTAAGGTTCCGATTGTTTAGTCAATGGGGAGGGAGGATGGAAGTCCTTATGGAAAATACACATGACTTTGAGAGGAGACTTATGACGACTCCATCAACTTCTATAAGTCAGTTTCAATGTTGAGCTGTGTGACTTTGCACTGCCCCCTGAGCTCCCTTCAACTGATATACACAATTAAAGAGTCAGTGATTTTTTTTTCCCAAACCCAGTTCAAGTCTCTCTGTGTCTGTTTCTACATCAAGGGAATACAAACACTAATACCTTCCTCCCGGGTGTCAGATTTCTTTTTTTTTATTATTTTTGAATAGATGGTGCCAAACATAAAAAGTATTACTGTCCATCCTTCTTTTTTTGCCTTTACTGCCTTCTCCTGCTATTTTCCAGTTTCTCTACCAGTATTGTTCTTCCCGAAACAAGTTGGAGCAAATGAGTGCTCACTTTTGAGGGATTTTAGCAGTGCCCTTTCAGATAGTGAGGGAGGAGAGATTTTTGCATTAGTTCTTCTGTTGATATTCAGCACAACATTTACCCTAAGATTCCCTTTCACAGTAGTATTGGCTATGAATTGCACCTGAACATGAGCCCCTTACTTCAGCAGCAGTCCAAGTTGCTGCCACCTGCACTTGAATATTTCTTAGCTTAATAGAGCAGTTGAAAGAACCAAGCAGGGTGGAAGTTTCCTATGTACAGACTCCAGGAACAGTGATACATATCTCGTGTTCATTCTGTGCAATTTCTCCACAGATTGCAAGACAACAGCAGCAGCTTCTGCAGCAGCAACACAAAATTAACCTTCTTCAGCAACAGATCCAGGTCAGAGACCGCGTCTCCACCTATGCCCTTGTTATCTCTTTTCTCCTTTCCATTTCCCCACACTTTCCCTCAAGTCTTATTGTTATAGTTTCTTTAAGAATCTCTGCAATGGCTTACATCTGATTTATGGAAGCGCATGAGGATGTTACCTGTCATTAAGCAAAAAAGGTCAGTTTCGGGAAGACCTTGTATGATTAGCATAGCTCCTGTAGGATCAGGAAGCATGTGTGGAAGTTGCTGGTCATATGAGCAAGGGTTTGCAGGACCAAATCCTCTTTCAGCTGTAGGTCAGGAGTGGCAAAAGTTTTGCCAGAAAGAGTTGGATTGAAATGGATCTCCTACAACTCTGGTTTTGAGATTTTTGTGGGAACAGTTATCTTCAGGGATTGGTAATTGAGTGTCTTTCCTTCTCTCTGCCCCAAGTGTTGAAAGTCTGAAAATTTTCAACACTTTGGGTGAAGTATTGGTCTGAATGAGAAACTGATCAAAGATTGATTAGATTCAGAAGAACAACTGTGTAGATCTCAGGTATCTACTGGCTTACTCCTAATTGTAGAAAAAAGTTGTTAACCCAGCCTAACCAGTAAACTTTATTTAACCTCTTTTTACCTTCAAGTATTCAGAAGTTTATTTTCAGGCCGTGACTGAATTTCATTACTTTTCTTCTGTGTATATATGCATGCTCCTGTTTTGGGAATAATGCAAATCAGTTTGCTTATGAAGGTTTTCACAGAATAACAAAAGAGGGGTTTGGTACTTTACAGGTATCTAGAATCATGGTAAAAACTCAGTCTGTTTAAGCATGCAGTTATGTATGGAGCATTACTCTATTATGTGTAGAGCATAGTTGCTGTGGAAGTGGATGCTATGTTCCATTTGTTCAGTGACAACAGGATTTTTCTTCCAAAGCTTCTCTTTAATGTTCCAGAATTAGTTGCCTAAAATTATGGGCCATATCTGTAAATCACCTAAGAAAACTTAATTTCAGCAAAATCAGAGGAGATGTATGGCTTCACAGTAGAAGAAAAACTGGCTGTGCCACTTCAGAGGATACTCCATCAATATCAGGACTTGTATAACTATGAAAAACTTCTGGGGAAGATCCACCCTTCTGTTATAAGGCAACTTCTGTACAAGATGTGCTGTGCTGAAAATAATTTCGAGATTGATAAGGCCTGGCTTGGCCTTGACCCTTGTTGTTTTTTGTTGTTGGTTTGTTTTTTTTAATTTGTGTGTGGAAGGGATTTTCCTTTATTGCTTTATCTTTAATAAGACTCTAAAAAAAACCCAATAGTAGAACCTCTACTGTAGCAAGGAAAGAATTTACATTTTTGCCATTTAGCTATGGCAGTGAGAGAGGAAGTTGTTTTATAAGCAGTGAATAAAAATAAATTGAAGTAACATAATTTGACCCTAACCCTTTTAAATTTTAAGACCTTGTAGATAAGAATGAAGTATGTCGTTTTTAGGGTAGTGGAGGACACTGATTATTGATAATGAGATATAGAGCCTTTCATCTCTTGATCCCTGGTCCAAGTTTGACCTAAGTCAGTAGTATATGAAAGTCAGCAAGCTACCATCTGATACAAGCTGCAATCCTAAGAAATGATTTGGAGGTCTGTCTCAAGGGATTTCAGATGAAATATTGACCCTGCTGAGGTCAGAATTTCACCTCCAGGGTCCATTTCACACAAAACCCATCAGATTTGGGGCATCCTTCTTTTGACCTTGATAAAGGTCAAAAATTGAACAGACAGAGAGACAATACTGTTGTCTCGTTCCCACAGAAATTATCTGTTTTTAGTGAAACTTTATGCTGCCTCTTGACAGTTTCATGGTCTGTATGGTCCCGAAGTCTCATGAACCCTGGTTGCAATCCAATTAGTGTGAAGTCACTGATAGGAAAAAACATTTTAAAATAAAAAAAAATCCTTGTTGACAATGAGTACAATGCAAAACATAGCTTCTCAATTGCGTGCTTCATTAGCTGTTAGAAACAATTCCTGAAGAAATCTTTCTTTGTATATAAGTGGAGACAATGAAGTCAACCTAACATGCCCATGTTTAAAACGGTCTGCGAGTTTATGATCAGGTTATGGTAGGTGGAACAAAACTGTGACACAAATGTAGCTGTGAGTTCAGCTTTCCTGACCTTACCCTAATTAATCTAACAGTCTTCTGACACACTGGCCTGGAATTTTTAAATAGCATTAGATTTATTGACAGGGAAATATTCCTACAAAGTCTGGATAACTGTTTGACTTATATGCAATTGAATGATTAGGTTGCAGTTATGAACACAATCTATTTATGACAAATGATTCGTTTTACTTGAGCCAATTTTTTCTAAGCTTGTAAGAGTTGCCATAATTCCAGATAAATTATTACAAAGAAAAAAGCTATTGAAATATTGTATTGAAAACATAATACCTTAAGGTTAAAAAAAAGCAGAACCTGACTGACCCCATGATTTATGACTGCTTTCTCTAAGTGCATTAACTTGGAAACAGTTCCCTCTCTTCCTACCCCAGCACATAGTCACTGATACATACACAATACGTAAGCAGGGAGAGACTTCGACGTGTCTCTCCTACTTACAGTACTGCAGATGCTGAGTATAACTACAGCTCAATTAAACTAGCCACTTCAGTGATGCTGAAGAAAGGTGTGTTAGGTATTTCAGCTTAAAAGAATATACCTGACACCTAAGTCTCTAATTGACATTATGTCTTTCTCAAATCCAGCTCTTCTCAATTATTTGAAAGGAGGTGTCACTAATGCAGAAGACAACTTGTCTTCATATGGAGATTTAAGAAAAGAGATAATGCTAAAGTGGAGAAAAGTTGCAGATTAGAGTAAATTTAAGAATCTGTTTGACTTCAAAATGCTAAAATGTGATCTAGTCAGGATTTTGTGTTTTGGCAAATATTTCTAATATTTTTTTTCCTTTTCAGGATGTTCTAGACCTAATTCGTGAAGAGGTTTGAGTTTCTCTGAATAATTAACTAAACCTTCCCCCATCTTATTTTATGTCACTTTGAAATGCATCTCCTATGCACCCTGCTTTCTGTTCTGTTTAATCTTTGTATGTATGTGCATTGGAAAGGGTTTTGCTTTAACAGTTTCTGCTTGCTGAGTATTTGGGGTCTTATCCCCTGCTCGCCAAAGTCTTGCTATTTGTCAAGAAATTAAACTGGGGTGTCAACTCTTGTGCATCAACAGCCCCAAAGATCTCAGGTTTCAGAACAGGTCCATAGTGATCTGCAGCTCTAGAACAGACTGAGGAAAGAGCGTACAGACACCAAGTACAGCTCAGCAAGTTCTTGGACTAAATCTAGTGTTGTCCTTCAGGGCCTCAGGAGAACTGTCATGGTGACTTCCTCATCTTCTTTTATGAGACCACAGTCTACTTCCTGCTGCCCTTGCTTTAGAACATGGAGAAATGTGGGGCTCTGTAGATGTCACATCAGGTGGGCAGAGAGTGAAAGAAACTTGAAGGCTAGGTGCTCCTTTTTCATGATGCTGATCTAGTCTCCAGGACAGGCAATGAGCATGTGTAGTGTTCTGCCTTGAGGGGTGTCTCTGAGATGCAAAGTTTTGTGGAGTGGTACAGTTTACACTTTCCACTTGCTCTGAGAAAAAGTCTGGCCCAGGTTGACGGCTGAATAGTTTGCTTTGAAGCTCAGTGATAAATGTCACTTTAATTGAACTGTATTTAAAATTAAATACGATTGTTAAAATTCATAAAGCAACTCATACTCAGCAGGCCACTGCTGATAAAATAGGCCAACTTTGCAGCCTAAATTGTGATAAAGCTGATGCTGCTAATGTCATAATTTTGTAGAAAGCCTGACAATGTTTTATGTTTTTCCCTCAAGCCCCAGCTCTTGGAGTCATGTGATGACAAAAATGCCAGCTTTCATTTCTTCAAAATGTAAACTTCCAGCTCTCATATTTCCAGGCAAAATTTGAAACCATGAGCACTACAAGTTCCAAAATTAGAAGGCAAACAAAACGGAGGCCAAATGTTGTTTCTTAAACTGTTCTGATTTTTAGTCAAAATTTTTTTTGAAGAGCCCAGCTCAAGATCTTGGAATACTTCAGGTTGCCAATAAAGTAAAACTAAGATCTCAAAGCAGCGAGAAGCAACAGCACTGCTTTACGATGTCTTTAACATTTGAACTACAGTTTTGTTTGACTTTTTAGTTTAATACTGCCAGTACTCGGTTACTAACGTATATTAATTTCTGAGTGCTGTACTTAGCCCAAGAACTGAGTGCTATCTGAAACTTGAGAGTAATTTCTGCCAGTCAGCAAACATTCAATGACTCTGCGTTTTAATAGAGAGTTTTCTTTTTCCTTCAGAGCTAGAGAGACTTGTCAGCAGATGTTCTAATGGGATTTCTGTTAGAATGTTTGGACCTCTGAAGAACAAGAGGATCCTTACTAAATTCTGGTGTAAAGCTGGAAGGGTGCACCTCTAGCCTGCTCCACCTGCCAGACAGGATGTGGCTTCTGCCTGTTGGCTGGTCAGATGGCAGGCAGCTCCAGAGCCCGGTGGCACCTGGCAGGCGTGCCAGGGGGCCCTGCTCCTAGGCAAAAAGCTTACCATGGCCTTGATGGCCTCAAGCTTTGCAGGTCCTTAGCAGTTTGTCTGGTAGGGAGTGTGGGCACCATGGTCTTCCAGACTCCATGGTCCTTTGGGCTGCAAGCTTCCTGGCTTTCCTGAATCCCTCATCTGCCCTGGGTGTCCTCCCAGCTCCAAATAAGGCTTTCCTTTGTGAGTCTGGATCCAGATTTCAGTCTTCTTCACCCACTGACAACTGGCTGTGTCCCTTTCCCCATGAGTTGTGTTGGTAGATGGAGAGGCCTGGCTGTGCTAGTATGTTCCCAAATGAGAATATTCCCATTCTCATTAAGTTTGGAGGTTTAATATGTTGTTGCAATTTGGAATGTAATAAAATCTTGAACACTTGGAATTTCCTGCAGGATGGTTAGTCCTTTTTCTAGCCAGATCTATTTTTCAAAATCTCGCTATATTTTGGGGGAGGAAAGAAGGATTTGGTTTCTGAGTTATACAGAAGTTCAGAAAAATATTTCTTAAGCTTAACATGCGAAGTTTTGAAATGACACAGTTGTTATTGTCAAAACTTTCCAAGCACCAAGAGGCTCTGGGTTGATTCCAGCCTTCCAAAACACTGGTAAAGAGATATGCTTCCAGACTGCTTTAGATATCATAATTTGCCCACACAGTTATCTCTGGTGATAATTTCTGTTGTTGCTGTTGTTTAGACTTGTTGTTGCTTTTGAACTTCTCAGGTGAGCAATCATCTGGTATCCAAAACTGACTGACTGATGTTCAGGCTGTTTGTGTTCTCTCTGTTTGAGATAACACTGAGATTTCGATTGACCTATTTCAGATGAAGTTTAGTTGTAAAAAGTGCCAATTTCTTTTCCTTGTTATAAGAACACACTGACTATTTGACTGTACATAAAAAAAATGTGAAGACTTGTTCCCTGCCCCAACAAGTTTGCACTTCAAATTATACTTCCAACACAGCTCATCCTTTCATTTTCTTTCTCCTGCTGAAAAGCAAACTCCAGCAGGTCACTATGTCAGCTAAATACTTGGGGTACTTTGTGCTTGTAGTCAGGAGGGTAGAGATCCTTACCCTTAGTCATTGCCCTATTGATATCTCCTCAGTGCAACCAGAAGGACTTGTGAAATTTCTTTCCTGGTCCCCAGCTTCTTGCATGCCTGTAACAGAGTTCTCTAGGAGGCTTTAAAGGGCTTTAGATGATGAATCCTTCACTCAAGGTACAAAACTGAACAACCACTACACAATTGCTTGGTTACAGGTTTTGTAATGTCTGTTGCTTCAGCATTGCCATTTTCCCTGGGATTTCTGATTTTCTGAGAAGTCAGTGACAGCAGAGCAGTGCTTCGTGGTGCTACGACCCCTTTGCAAACCGTTGCACAGCAGAACAGTATTAGTTCTTCCGTAATTAGAGTCCTCTTTGCATTTCAGAGAGAGGTGAGGACAAAAGGTTTCCTTGGTAGACAATAAAGTTGTTGAAGTGAGGGCCTGATCCAACTCCCACTGAATATAGTGAAAGGCTTTTATTCATATTAGTGGGAGTTTAATGAGACCTTTCTTCAGTAGGAAACTGTGAGAAAGTATCTTCCTTCTCACTCCGCAAAATGTTTTCAGAACAAGCTCCGTCCACTGAGATGGTTTGGTTTTAGTTTTGTTTTTTGCTAGTGTGGATATGACAAGCTGTGACTGCACAGTAAGACTGAACAGGCTCGTAGATTGGGGACATTTTGTCCAAATTCATCATGTGTCAGGAGCAGCTGTTTTCCTGAAACTTATAAACATGGGCATACTGGATTCAGTGAGACAGGCCCAAGGAGGAGTCACACTGCAGCCTTTCCCATGACTTTGCAACCTCTTCCCAAACAACTGAGGTTGCCGGCAAAGAGGCTAAACAATTGTTTCTCACAAAAGCTCTGCAGCTGATGTCCTATCAGTTATCAGAATAACTTGCCTGTCCCTTGAGCAGGAAAAAGCCCCTGGTAAATTAATTATTCAAAAAAACAACACAGAAAAAAAACACACAAGAAAAAGAAAAAAGACAAGGTTAGGGGAGGAAATAGAGAAAGCGAGGAATGAAAAGGAAAATCTAGGCTAGCAGTTGGAATGAGCTAATTGCTTACTGGCCTCTCAAGTTCAGCAAATAACACGTGTTTGGCTGAAGGATATGATGTATGTACTTCAGCGTAACCTATGAGCCTTCAATTTCTTCCATTACTGTAAAAGTTGTTAGTTAAAAAACTGCGTAGATAGTTATCTATGCTTATTCTGTGCAGAGCAATGTACCACATTTTTGCTTCCAAAGACTACCTGTAGAGCAAGCATCTACGGATAGTCTGATCTCAGGCTTTTGCTGCACTCCCACAATGCAGATTAACTGACTGGTGTAGTTGCACCAATGTAGACAAGGAAAATGTGTTTGGGATTTGTACAACTTGAATTTATTGAGACTGCAAGGGTGTGTTTTCATCAGATAAATCAGCTTTTTTGCCTTTGCTGAGCATGTGATTGCAACAGAATTGGCTGATAATTAAGCTTTCTCTAATGTTACCAGTCCAAATGTTCATAATTTTTTATGAGATTGTTTTGAACTTTGTGACATTTCTCTTACAATTTTAGCATGTTTTCTTAATTTCCTTTTTGTTACTGAGCTTTCGTGTTCCTGTTTTCCAGTTGTCTCTCACAACCACAAGGGAGGGGCAAAAACTTATTCCAATTAAAAGACAGAACACTGAAACACCCAAAATAATCCAGCAGCTAGGACAGTAAGAAAAATGCCAGCAGTCAAATGCAGTCATCACTACTGGCAACATTGTATGCCAAGGTCTCATTCCCCCTTAGCAAGTGTTCTCTCTGAGACCTGTCTTTCCAGTGCCCCGTCTCCCTTTTTGTTTTCAGATCCCCTCTCCAGTTTCAGTATCTCTCTGAGGCACCCCACAACTTTAACCACCTCCTTCCACTTCCAGCTCCCTGATATCGTGGTACCGAGCAATCTTCCTTACACATCTGCCCACCCTTTTCCGCATCAACTCCTCCTTTCTGCCAGCTCTCCCTTTTCTTTTCCCTCCTTGTCATTATTTCCACGGTCTTTTTAATGGTTTACACCTGTTTGTGTACCTGTGCAGGTATTTACACAGCAGGCAGCCAGAGGTACAGGAGCAGAAGGTACCATGGTAGTTTGTATAAGTGGCTTGGGAAGCTGAACATGAACTCTTTATGGCTGTGATCTTGTCCGTATAGAGTGTGTGCAGTCATGAGCACTTCTGTTGCGCAGCCAAAAAAGGCTGCTATTGCTTGCCTCTGCAGTAAGGTAAAGCAGGAGATAACAATAAATTTTTTACTGCTGGCTGGTGGAGGTGTTTAGGATGTGTTTTCTTTATATCTTCATCCGCCCCTAATTGAAGATGCTTTAAAATTGAATGACTAGCAGTCAAAACGTGTTTGCTTCAAGCTGAGAAGAAAAATGCTGGTGTCTCTGCTTCCAAACTGATTGCGCTTTGTACACAACTGACAGCCACAGTCACTTTGAGTGACTGATAAGTGGGAAGCTTTGCCATTTATCAAGGAATGCATGCTGAAAAGAAAGGACTGGTGCCGTTCAGATGCTTTGGCATGTTCAAAATAACATCTCACATCAGTCAGACTCAGAGGCACTAGGAGACATTTCAAAACAAACTTTATATCTATCTATCTATATATCTAGAGGCAAAGATTCAATTTAACAGACAAATCACTGTGTGGCATCACATTGGCTCTGAAAACGAGAACATCATTATAAAGGTCACCAGTTGCAAAATGACTCAGATAACTGCATAATTTCAGAGCGTTTATTGTAGGATCTCACCCCCCAGAACAAAACTAAATTTGAAAATTCATAACTGTGTATCATTCTGGTGATTCCTCTAAATTGGGGGGGGTTATCCCTGTTGGCCAAGTAATACTTGGTTTATATAGAACCCGACATCCTAAAGGATCCCAGATAGAATGAAACTCTAAGCCAAATTTGGATCTCATATATTTCCTCTTCAGTATTATGGAATATGTTTGGGATTGCCTGGCATTAACTAAACTCACAGAATGGTTTTTAGGGTTATTTAGGAGTTACTGGTGATACATAGCTTGAATGAAAGGTGAAATTTTTTTTGGTACATGTTTGTTGGTGATACTACTTAATGATACTTACGTTAGGAGATTCTGTCTTGCAGGAGGTGTGAGGATATGTTTTTTTGTTCTGACTCTGTAATGACGCAGTAACAGCCAATGTAGAGTTGGGTCAGTCCACTGGAGGTGGTACTATTTCAACCCGCCTTAGCAAGCATCATAGGAGTTAACCTGATAGAGCTCTCTGCAAACGCTGTGTAGGAACACAAGCACATGCACTCAGAGCTGAGATAGGATATGGGTCTGCACATAAAACGGGAGAACAAGGAAATAGAAGCAAGTAGTATGTAATTTCCCAAATTGGAATTTAAACAGGAGATACATAATGTTGACCTGTATCCACTAGTAATACTTAAAGAAAAAACTGCTGCCAGGCTTGCAACTCTTAGCAACTTTGGTAGTGTTGATATATAATGATCACTCTCTTTTGTTAGGATTCTAAGCATTGAATCTGGACATCTAATTCTGCCCAGCTTGTTCTATCTAAAATGGTTGCTTTTCTAACTAAAGAGGCTATATTTGAGACACAGGTTATGTTTGGTGTTCCAAAGTTACTACCAGCATGCATTCCTATATCAAGAGGGATAAATTTGAGGATCATTTAGTTTCTACTGGCAGTGACTTGCTTTTCTGATTCATCTCTTGCCATGTTAAATGATCACAACTTCATTTTGATGGCTCATTCAAAATAGAGTACTTCAAACTCTGTGCTGGAATAATGGCTTAAAGTGATTCAGAGGGCAAAGTATGGTTCCACCTACTGAATCAACACCATTGCCTTCACCACCTTGGATTTTCCTTAGACATATGGCATCAAAAGCTGATGTCTTACCCTGCATAGTTTAGGAGACAAGATGAGCTCACCGTTGGTGGTAATAGCATGCAAGAGGCCAAGGGGAATGGTTTTATTTTGTTGTCCATGTTCTGTCACTTTATCTGCTACTGAATTGTATTGTATAAATTAAAGTGAAGGGCAATTACTTATGCTTGGCATTTGTAAGTAAATGTAACAGTTTAATCACGTGAAGGGTAGTGATTGAAGGGGCAATGTGAGTGAAGCCTGACCTAGAAGTTTGGAGAAAGAGAGGGAAAGGTACAGTTGTAACATGGAAGTCTCTGTTGAGCAGAGATGAACTGGAGAGTTATGGATCTCATGCCAGCTGTCTTTATTTTGGGCATTGTATATAGTACCCATTTAAGTTCAACTTCCACATAAGAAAATTGAATAAAATGTGTAACGGGTAAATAACTGTAAGAAACCATTTCAGATTTTTGTTCAAATTTATTTTAAATATGCTTTGAAGAGGCTAATAATTGTATGTCAGAGTTACTTGTATTAGAAGTTAAATAAAAGAATTTAAGTTCCAGGATAACATAATAAAGTTATAAAAACTGAAATGAAGACTTATATGAAAGTTAATAACTAAATAGGATAAATTTAATTCACAGTATTTGGAATTTATAAATATTTGACACAGTGAGGAAAATAATTTTAAAATGTTTGTGTCGTAAAATAGTTTTAATTAGGTTTGACTCCTTTGAAAGATGATAGTGATAGTGTTCAGCAATCATTCTGAAGTTGAGACTTGCATAGTTTCAACAAAATTGTTCATAGCAATTTGAAATAGATTTAGACAGAAATGATCAAGAGATTTGTATACTTCTGTATGCTGTAAAAATTGTACACAAAGAAATACGCTGGTTAGGTAATGAAGTAAGGCATTTGAAAGTTACCAGTGCCAGAATTAGGTTAAATAAATATATTTATTTTATTCCCATGTATCTCTGTCACACATACTGAATAAAAAATGGAATCCTGGGGGAGCAGGATTATGTGCTACAATTATATTACAATATAATTGTAGACTCTACTCACAAGAGGGAAAATTAAAATTATGTTGGCAGCCTTAATTCTGGCATTCCCTAATGCTTGAGTCCTTGACTTTTCATATAGAGTAACATTATTTCACCTGTATTTCTGTGTGGTTTTGATGCCCATAAAAGCACATAATACTGATGCACCAACCACCTATAGTGTATTGTCAGTGCAGCTTGGACCTTGAAATGTCAGCATGGGAGAAGTGTGGCACTTGAGTAACAGGAGAAATGCTGTGTTCTCCTGGGCTGGCAGGACCAAACAGTTCTCTGGCTGTGGTGGATAGGAGCCCATACTATGAAACACTCCTCTTTTTGCATCCTGTTTCCTTTCCTCCTCCTTTTCTTTATTTCGGTTTCCATCAAAATAGAGAAGACATTTTTTCTGTTGCTGTCTTCCTTGGAGAGGGAGATGGATTACGTTAGTGCCTTTGTTGAATTTGGACTGGCTATGTTGAAAACGGAGTTTGTCTTTTCAAGGCCCCCTGTTTGCTCCCCTTTTTCTCCCTCAGTGGGATGGGGACCAGATCAGTTGTAATCACAAGTTGCCACTAATCAATTCTTTCCTCCTAATTTACCACACTTAGACTTTAGCAAGGAAACCAAGACTGAAGGTATGAGACTCAAAGCCATAGATCTTTTAGTTAAGGAGTCTCTTTGAGTATTTGATGGAAGCCTGTTTAAGCATTTGGCCCTTTAAAGCTCTGTGTGGTGAGAATATGTTTCCTTGTCTTCCGCACTGCGTGTAGAATCTTGTCTGCATTTTAAGCATTACTGAGCTGCAGGGTGTCAGCGAGAGGGGCTTTTTTATATATGATGTGCAATGAATTTTAAGTTCTAAACATCCTTAAGAATCGTGTATGTCTAAATTAAGCATAATTTCCAGTTTCTTTAACCCTGGAGTCTGAATTTGTAGCCCAGGAACAAGTAAGCATATATTAAACAGCTGATTGATTATGTTCTCACCTTATACACAGACGTTAGCTATCTTATACACACATCACAGAATCACAGAATCACAGAATGTCAGGGATTGGAAGGGACCTCAAAAGATCATCTAGTCCAATCCCCCTGCCGGAGCAGGAACACCTAGATGAGGTTACACAGGAAGGCGTCCAGGCGGGTTTTGAATATCTCCAGAGGAGGAGACTCCACAACCTCCCCGGGCAGCCTGTTCCAGTGTCCTGTTACCCTCACTGAGAAGAAGTTTCTTCTCATATTTAAGTGGAACCTCCTGTGTTCCAGTTTGTACCCGTTACCCCTTGTCTTATCATTGTTTGTCACCGAGAAGAGCCTGGCTCCATCTTCATGACACTCTCCCTTTATATATTTATAAACATTAATGAGGTC
>VYZX01029662.1:294715-312307 GCA_013401335.1 Brachypteracias leptosomus | reverse complement strand
ACCCAGTATTCAGTGGCAGTTGCTGGTGTAATCTGGCTTTATACGTCAAATACTGCAGTATGCAAAGCATCTTCAGTTAAGAATTAACGCAGAAGGTTGCCTTTATAAGCCTTTTTATATAGTCTTTCTAAAAATAGGTCGATGTTTGTCTGAAAGAACCCATTAAGCACTTCTCTTTGGTTATTGTGAACAGCATATAGTTCAAAGGAAAATTTAAAATACGTTGGGGATATGAAGTTTTGATATGCTGATTCCTCCATTGTTGTGGGTCTGAGTATCTATTGACAAAAAAAAAGTTGTAGTCCTGTAAGATGTATGATCAAAATACCTTGAGGTTGTTACACCCAGTTCTTAACCCAATGACATTGCTACAATTTGTATCTCTTTAGGTGGAAAAGTATTCTACTCAACCCAAAGAATTTACAGAGATGTCAAAATTTTGCCCCAGTTTTACTCATTAACAAGTATTTTTCCAGGAACGAAGCTATAGAGAACTTGGAAAAAAGCAATCACGTGTCCTTACATGTTCCCTTCGAGTCTTCCATGTGTGCGTAGGGAATAAGAACTGATACACGTGGGAAAGGAAAGATCACCTTGGGAATCTGACTGGAAATTTGTCCCTTCTGTGAGCAACTGCATTCTATAAACCTCATTAATCCCTGCAGCGAGTTCTGGCCCAGCCCAAATGAATAGCAGAGCTCCTCGTGACTGGGTTTTTGGGGCAGATTTTTTCCCTTTCACTTGTGTACACAGATGTGTAGTTTCCAGTAGAAAGGGCTGGATTTAGTTGCTGAAGTGCCACCTGGTTGCTCAGTGTTCAGAGAGTATGGTATGAAAGCTTCTACAGACACATCCTCAAAAAATAATGTTGACGTTCAGTAATTGAAGGAAATGGGAAGGAAAGCGTGACTGATGTGCAAAATGTAAAGTTTGATGGTGCTTGCGATGATCCTGACTTCAGCAGAAGGAGAGTATCTTCCGTGTTGCAGCATCAGTAATTGCTAATGAAAGTGGAGATGATGATAGATTTGGGGTACAATTTCACATTTCAGAAACTTGTCACTTGCTGTAAATCTGAAGTGAACAACATTGCCTTTTTTCCCCTAAATTTGCACTCTTAAAAATAGTGTTTTGCCTTTATGAGAATTAAGAAATGACTCAAAAATGTAAAACAGAATAAAATAGCAAACCAATGATTGCTGCAGATTGTTAATTAACAGGTTTTGCCACTAATCTAAATGTTGATTACTTTGAACCTTGGCCTGAATATCAGAAGAGTTAATTACATGCAATTTACTTTGCTAAGGAGATTATTTTACAAAAGTAAGGACAAGACAAGGTCTGGCATAATCACAAGGGAAAGATTTGTAACTTAACAATTAAAGAAAAAAGCCCCCCAAACCCCGTGCTTTTTACTGAATGCTGTGATGTGGGCACTTGTATGTGAACTATTAGACCTTCTGTTATAGAAAGTTAACAAGCCACAAAAGCGTTGTGTTAAATTTTGGAGGTGGACGTGTTTCAAGTCAGCATGGACTGATTTGCAACAATCTTGTAAATCATCTTTAGTTAGTGACCGTTTTAATCTAAAAAGTGAAAGTCAACTGTCCCCTTGGTGAATGAGAACCTGTTAGTGCTGCTGCAGCTTGCTTGAGGTACAAATGCAGTCTTCCCAACTATCTTGTGCCCTACCTGTCATTAGGTTGTAAGTCCCCTCTGAGAAACGTTGGATGAAGGTTGTCCCAGTCTCTTCTACATAGGCGTGAAGTGACAGATGCTCATTTACTTCCCTGATATTTCCATTAGCTTTTCCAGGATAGCTTCAGGAGCTGAGGTGTTGAATTCTCTCTCTTCACAGAGGGAGCTTTCCCAAAACATAGTTATATAGAGCAGAGGTTATTGGTGAAGGGAGATGACAAGTAGAGAGTGTTTCACCTTCTGCAAGATATAAGACAAGATTAGGGTCAAACTCTGAATTATCCTGAAGAAACGCTTCCCTCTCTAATGGGAAATCTGCTGGCCTCCTCCTTTATGAGCCCCCTAAAATTAGTCAATATGAAAACTCAGATGATGGTGGAGTGGATGTGAGCTGTGCATGAGTTACACGTATCGTGACTGTGGGATGTGCTGACTAAACCCTTGGTCGTGGTAGCAGGGACCAACAGATGTGCTCTGCAGCAGCAGCCGGCATCTGGCTGTAGAAGTGTGTCACTGAGCTTCTTCTGAACGTATCTTAGGAGTTGCACCAGCTATGAGCAGGTATCCAGGCTTGTCTGTGTAGTGCAAAGCTTGTGGTTAACAGAGCATTTGATTTGTGAAGTGTGTGAGGCTCCTGACAGCCGTAAAGGAGAGATCTTAAAAGATGCTCTCAGTCTAGTAGCCACGCAGTCAATGAACTAAAGCTATTCTGTTCATGCTGTGTGTGTTGGTATTCATGCTTGAAATCGGCAGTAATCTATAGACAGATGTGAATTGCCAAGTTTTATCTTGAATGGGCTGCTGGTATTCGGATTTTGTGGTTGCATTTATGATAATAGAGTTTGATTCTTGCCAGCGTTGCTCCTTTTTGGCTCAGTAACCGTTTAATTTAAATGAAGGGCTGCTGCATTAATTGTGAGGTAGTAAAATCTCAGTTCTGTAGGAAAATGGCTGTCAAGCCATGTTTCACAAATGGCTGGGATTTTGTGACCTGTATCTAGAGGGTTTCTAAAAATCTGTCATCTGCCAATAGGGTTATCCTTCCATGTGGATGTCTGCATCCTTCATTTGAACATTTTACAAGTATGTAAGCCAAAGCAAAGCTGGGAAACCATTGCTTTGAAACAAATCTTAGTCTCTTGTAACTGAATATATTTGTCACTGATTATGTTCTGTTTCTCTGCCTTCAAAAGTCATGAGCTGGGGAGAGAGGAGTGCTTTCCTCAAGGGCAAGACCGCACAGCTTTTGCTGCTGGAAAGAAGACCATCATAACTCTTGAAGTGTGCTGCACAGATGGTTTCTCTCAGAGTTTTAGGTGTACTTTGTGGTGTGGGGAAAAGATGAGGGACAACTGCGGTGTTAAGTTAACATAAGACTGTTTTGTTTACAACATAAAGAGTACTTTGTTGTTGTGGTTGTTAAGTAGAAAAGAGATACAGATCTAAGACCTTCCAGCTTATTATTTTTTTCTTTTTTTGTTGTTTTGAACATGACTAATTTTGGCTAGTTGAGACAGGAACATAATGAGATACTAAAAGTGTTAGAGCAGTGCGCTGCTTATACTAATTACTGTTCCTGCAGGAATAGTTTAAACAGAAATAAGCATGTGTGTAAGTTTACTTAAACCATAAGGGAAAATGTTTTTGTGTTTTTGCAGAACTCATGCACTACCTTTCTTTATCTGCCTCTTCCCAGCAAGAACCGGTAGCTCCTGGCCATGCACTCAGGTTGCATTTGCAGTTTACTATTTCACAGCTTCTTCCAGGGGACAGAGATTTCCTGGTGCCCAGGCAAAGCCATGATTTCACATGCAGTTTCTTTTAACCACTTCTAAAATGGTTGGGCAGAATCTCTAAACCACTCCAGTTGTAGAAATATTTGTAGGCGAAGCATAGTACAAATCACTTTGATATTATGCATTTGCACAGAAGAAATGCATTTGCACTCTTGCAAGTAAGCTGGAAAAAAACCCCCAACCAACAACTGTCAATCTGATCCAATTTACAAAATATTTTTAGACACAGTCAAGGAAAGCAAATGTTAAGTGGAAGAAGGCAAGTTAGCTGGCAGCAAGAGTGGGAAGCGATCGCTCAAAACCAGTGTTTCTAAAGGGATTTTATAAAGACTAATGCTAGGTGTGGTTCAGCTTTACAGTTTTCTCTCTGACTTCAAAATAAATCACTCCTAATAAATTTGCACTTTACATGGAGATTGGCTGATAGGGAGGTTGCATGTAGCTGTCTCCATTGCTTGGTAACCTGCGCCATTTTTAATAAAATGTGTTTTACTGTAGGTAAATATGATACCACGTGTCTGAAAACAGAAAGCAAAATTCTCAATATAAATCAGAGCTTCTGTATCCTGACAAACAGCTATTGGCAAAATGATCTCTTGAGTGCTGCAACAATTGAGGGTGACTTTCAGTGCCGTGTTGAAGAGCTCAGGGAGATCCCAACCCAGTGGAACAGGAGCACTGAAAAGAGTAGTATGTTGGTTTGCCTTGGGTATGGGACTTACAAGACTTGTAGTGGGCTATTGCTTGCAGTTCTAATGCCTGATTTTTCAACAAGCTTTTTTAAAGAGCAGATAAGGGTTAGAGAAAACCCACCAAAATTCTCTTGATGCTGGAAAAAGTTCCTTGGGGAGAAAATTAGAGGGCATTCTGGCTTACCAAAAAAAGGATTGAAATGGGCTTAACTGCAGTGTGCTTCCACAGGAGGAAAATGTCTGGTTCCAAAGGACTTTTAATATAGCTGAAGTGCCTGGAGAAAGCAGCATTGGCAGAGAGTTGCAGTTGAACAACTGAAAAGGGATATGAGGCAGTATTTTTGATGGGTGTATGTGAATAATCATTAGAACAAGCTTGAAGAGAAGTGACAGGTTTCTTTTGCAATTCAAAATGATGATGATGTCCTGGAGAATGTCTTTAGTGAAACACAACTCATTGAGTACCATCTTGGGGAAACAGTACGAAATTCTGCATTTACTGGTGAAACATGAGATAAGACAAATGACTTGGTTGTCTGTTCCCTTCCTAAATTCTATTGAACTGAGAACTGGCCTATATTTCCTTTTAAATATGTTACCTGCGTTGTTTTTAAAGTAAATTATGACTATTTTTATTTAATCCTCTAATACATCTAGGTCTGTTATATAAGATTTACCCGTAACAGGGCTATCTTTTGTAGTATCTTGAATTCATTGTGGGCTATAATGTTACTTAAGCATATTACAAGAGCCACTTTTTTCTTTCTTCCTCTCTTCTAAATACTGTTCCCACTTCCTTGGAGAATATCTGAGTCAGAAACTTTCATATGCAGCTTGAAGTTCACCAAGTTTCCTTCTAAAATTGTTATTCTCTCATAAAACATGCATTCGAACCTTAATCAAGAGATTTGAAGATAAGCCTGTGTTCCTGGCTAGGCATTTCTAGCCGACTGTATTACAGAACTGAGTATAAATAAAATGCCATATTACAAAGTGTTGGTGTTTTGTTTTGGCTGCTGCTAAGTGGGTGAGGATGATTGTTATATAGTCCTTTTGATGAGGCTTCCACAAATGCATCCTCAAGCATTAAAACTCAAGGTTTTAATCAAGCTTTTTTAAAGGTGAGGGAAACAAAACCAAGAGAGTGTGCCTAAATCTGCTAGTCTGAATTTGCAGTCTCTTTGCTTCCTTCACTTGATGTTCTGTACAAAACTGCCCATACATGACTGCTTTCTCTAACACATCTGTTTAATCTTCAGATCTCCGATGGCCAAGGAGATGAGCGGTCAGAGTCTCCCTATGAAAGTGCTGATGAAACTCAGACTGAAGTGTCTATATCATCCAAAAAATCTGAGCGAGGAGCAGGAACTAAAAAAGAATATGTGTGTCAGGTGAGAGATGTTAGCTGGGGCAAGGAGTCATGTTTTCTGAGGTTTCCTAGAAAAGACCTTTTAAAATATGAAAATGACAATATTAAGCCAGAAACAGATTTATGATGTTTGTCCAAGGTGTCTGTTAGTGATGAGGGTGTCATGCCAGTAAATGGAATGCCTCATTCCTAATTTTTTTTTTTTTCTTGACCTCCAATAAATGACTTAGCCTTTCTGCTTGAGTTTCTAGATCTCTAAGATAAGCATGACTGGTACCTCAGACTAAATGCATGAGTGTTGCCAGGTAACTGGTTAAATGATTGAGAAGAGCTGCTGGCTTATCTGTTAATGAAGAGGAGCAAGTAAAACCCAGTGGGTTTTGTGCTTCTGCTTGCAGGGGTAGCAGCATGCATGTGGCTTGGTAATTGAAAGGAAAAAGCTTTCTCAAACTATTCCGGAAGAATTCTTAGATTATGAAATGGTAACACAATAAAAATGAACAGGTCAGATTTGTTTCAACGAGACTGGGCAAGCAGTTGTATTTCTATTTCTTGTGCATAGTGATGATGAGGTTATATCTATCTTTAAATGTTGGCTAACCCTTAAATTCTGCCAGCATTATTATGTGGTTCATTTTTAGTTCTGCATGTGTCATTGCTAACCACTCAGACATAGAAGTATCGTTGTGCCACCTAGATTAATTTCCTTTTGACAGGGAAAAGGAAAATAGGGATGCTTTTTAACCCTACTCAGATGCATCAGTGTGCTCAGGGAAAATTTCTTAAAGCTTTTTTTTCTTTTCCTTTTTTCTATCAGATTGTATTTACTCATGAACCATGGTTTCATGAGTGATATTTCTAGCAGTTTAATGACTCTATTATCCATTTCATCTGGATGCCAGGGCATGTGATGATGCTTGTAAAATTATCTTTCACTTGTTAAATTTGATTTCAACAACGGGAAAAGAGATTTTGAGGAGCAGTATATGAAAAGGAATAAAGAAAACAGTTTTTTCCACATATGAATTTTTCTTTAACGTTCAATGCCTTTGTGTTGTAAAAGCTGTGTGAAAAAACAGGTGATCTCCTACTGTGTGAAGGACTTTGCTATCGAGCTTTTCATGTAAGCTGCCTTGGGCTCTCTGGAAGACCATCAGGAAAATTCATTTGTAGTGAATGTACATCAGGCAAGTTTGTCCCTTTCTATTAATAAAAAAAAAGCTTGTAGTTTTCCCATGCACTGTTCTAGGAAATCCTCCTGGACAGAGTATACACCTTTGGAGAAACCATGTTTACCTTTTGGTGCCTGACAGGGTGGGAGTTGGTGTTAAGTACCATTAAGTGTGTGGTGGTTTAGAAAGTTCACTCTGTTTTGAGTGAGAACTCTCTTGCAGCTTGGCAGATTTAGTCTGAATTCCATTGCCTTAATAATTGCAGAATATTTGCTTTCTGAGTACAATTACAGATTAGTTTTAAAGTCTGTCACGAAGACTTAAGAAATCCTAGGAAAAAAAGCAGCAAGTGAAACGTTTTAAGTCCTTTTTCAGTCCTTTGTGTGTCTATATCAATCTTTTGCTTTTCCTATTAAAAGACTACCTTATTGCTATTAATTTCATTTGCTTTTAATCCTATAATAACTGCTTGGAAGTTCTTAATCTTAAAACTTTACATAAAAGATTTGCGTTCTTATTCATAAGCTCAGGTCAGTACACGTGGTAAAACTTGTTGGAACACAGCTGCTTCAAAATAAAGCTGTTCCAAGCGGTCCAGAGAGATTAGACAATGCTTGGTTTTGGTTTGTGGACCTACTTCAAATTTTACAGGATCACAGAGAACCCATTGTCCTATCTGATTGCTTAAAAAAAAATAAAAATTCACAGTCCTGCTGGTGTACTGAGGCTTATAAATAAGAACGTAAAATCAGACCGGTGAGGCTTTGGGTCTTGTTGTGTACACTTTAACTGCAATGGGTTTGCATTGTAACTATTTTATCTGTATCTGAGCAGATTAATATTTTAACACTAAAGAGTTAAAATGGATGTATTGCTGCATCAAATAGAAAGCTGAGTTTCTTTTAAAAGAAAAGACAAAACCAGAACAAAAGCAGCTCCCCCGTGCATAACAAAAAATCACAACAGAAGCATTTAAAATTCATGAGTTTGGATGAAAAGTGAGTTACATTATTTTTGTTACTTTTGCCACCAGGTGCGCATACCTGTTTTGTGTGCAAAGAGAGAAAGGCAGATGTGAAACGCTGTGTCGTGTCCCACTGCGGAAAATTCTACCATGAAGCTTGTGTGAAAAAATTTCATCTTACGGTGTTTGAGAACAGGGGGTTTCGATGTCCTCTCCACAGCTGCCTGAGTTGTCATGTTAGTAACCCCTCACATCCACGAATTTCAAAAGGTAGTTTCATTTTACGTATTTATGACTGATAATTAGGTCTATTTATGATATGTTAAGGTAAGGAATCTGTCCATTTAATAGCTGCAGTTTTTCAGGCATGCATGGACTATTGATTGATTCTGAACTTATTTTGGGAAAAAAAAAAAAGAATAATTTTTAGTCAACATTAATACTTACCTTGCTTGTGTTCTTTTTTTTTTTTTAACTCGCTTTCCATTATCTGTGGTTAACCATGATAAATCTAGAATGCATATATGATGAGGAGAGACAGGCTGAGCAGAGTGAGGGCAAGACCTGGGAATGTACAAATACTTGCTGAATGTGGAGACGTTTGCTTCTGTGCATATTTTTAGCTTTGGGCAACATCTACAGACAAAATTGCACGACAGAAAAGCTTGTCTACCCTGGTGTGCATAGTGAAAGCCTTCACATTTAAATATTACAGCGCTTTAAGCTCAGTGCGGGACTCTAAAAAGCTTTGTTAATTCAGTATTGATGCTATACGCAAATATGCAGACTTTGAAAACGTAATTTTGTGTGTGTATATAGGCTACCTGAGGCAGCACTACCATTTTGTAGCTCGAATAATAAATCAGTTTTGTTCACAAGTAACATGGCAACGTTCTGCTCTGGCAGGGAAGATGATGCGTTGTGTTCGCTGCCCCGTTGCCTACCATGCTGGAGACGTTTGCATCGCTGCGGGCTGTGCGGTCATCGCCTCCAACAGCATTGTCTGCACCAACCATTTCACTGCCATGAAAGGAAAAAGTCATCACGCACATGTCAATGTGAGCTGGTGCTTTGTGTGCTCGAAAGGTAAACTGATGTAAAACTCCTTCCTAAATGCAGCGTCAAAGCGTTTTGTTCTTCAATTTAAATCGTATTTTACTGACCTGTTTACGGAAAATTGTTTGAAATGTGGCATATTAAGTTAGGCTCTGTTATGTATTGAAATAACTTCAGGTTGGCTTGTGCTGCTTCAAGTTTTTGAGTGTCCTTTTATGCAGATATAATTTATTAAAGAATGTTTTTACTTGGGCTTTGTCCAGAAGCCTGATTTAATTCTTTACCAGAGACACATAAAGAGAAGTATTTCTCTGTTCTTTCCCTTGTGTTCGATGTACGGAAGCTTTTTGTGTTTCTTTATTGCCAATATGTAATATTAAAACATAAATATTTTAAGAGTTCCTTTTAGTTCAGCAGCAGACAGCAAATTGAATCAGTATTAGTTGTTGCTGTGAGTGCCGCTAATTAAGGGTGTTTTGTTTTATGTTGTACAATAAATTTGTTTCTTATTGACAACCGCAAAATGCATAGGGCTGATTAAACTGCAGCAGTGAAAGTTTACCTGATTTGTTAACAAATTAACATGCAGCGTAACAGCTTTTAAACTGCAGCTAACTTCCCACTTGACAGTTCATGGAACAAACTAACAACCCCATTCCCTCTCCCCCAAGGAAAAATAACATAAGAGAAATGAGTTGTTGTTAAAATTTTACATACAGAGAAATATTAATATATATTAAACTGTGTTAAGTATATTGTAGTCATGAAAGTAAAAGAAATTCTGATTTGCAGGGCATTATTCTGGCTTTTTTATCTCTAACTTGCTTGGTTTGTATGTATTACTAATCCAAGTCTGCCAAGCATTCAAATAAGCAAGGACCTTTTAGTTTTGTACATAACTAAACAGTGTGTATTTGTTGCAGGCCAGCATGTTTTAACCATTTATTTTCTAACTGAACCTACCACTTGTGTATCACGCTGCTTTGAACCTGGTTAGAATGCAAAACTTTTATTTTATCTTGATGGTTTCAACCTTTTTTTTTTTTCTCTCTCTGAAGGAGGAAGTTTGTTGTGCTGTGAGTCGTGTCCTGCAGCGTTTCACCCAGACTGTTTAAACATTGAAATGCCAGATGGGAGCTGGTACTGCAACGACTGCAGGGCGGGGAAGAAGCTCCATTTCCAGGATATTATTTGGGTTAAACTGGGAAATTACAGGTCTGATGAACAGATTTCTTTTGTTTTACAGTCCTGGCATGTTTAATTAAGGATCATACAATTGGTTACTTCTGTAGGCCAGCCTTGCTGCACTCAGATTTCTCATTCCTCTGTGAACTAGGGACCCCATCTGCTCACAAGCTCCAAGTTCAGACTTGTAGCTTCACTGTTGCTCTGGGCCAAGGCATTACCCATACAGGACTCCCTATAGTCTTCATCTGCTTCCACTGCCTGAGCCTTCAACCTCTTTAGTTTCAGAGATCTCTTCAAATAATTAAAGCTGGTATAACTTGTAATTGGCTAAATTGTTATCTTGCAGGCTGGGAGATAAGTCACTCAGGTTGTCAGTGTTTTACACTTCATTGAAGTGGTGAGATAGAGGTGGGTGGGGTTTATCCTAGAAAGCATTAATAGCTATTATCAGCTCTCTCTTGATCTTTGGCAATTACAGTGTTTGCAAGCCTTGTTAAAGATGATGTTTTTCCTAACCAGATGCAAGGAGCTTTATGTGTACGTATATCTTGCAGGCAGGCAAGAGTCCCACAGATCTGAGTGTTCTGAGTGCTTGGCTTTCCTTTTCTAGTCCTGTCTAGTAAGTAGGAGCAGGAAAGGATTTTAATTCCACTTGGATCTCAGAAATAACAGTCAGTTACTGCTGTTCAGGGTGATTTTGTTTAACTGTCTCTTGTAGAAAGAGCTTGTCTAAAATGCTGTATTTTTTTATTTGTACCTCTGTGCTAGATGGTGGCCTGCAGAAGTTTGCCATCCGAAAAACGTTCCCCCAAATATCCAGAAAATGAAGCATGAAATCGGAGAATTTCCTGTGTTTTTCTTTGGTTCTAAGGATTACTACTGGACACACCAAGCACGAGTGTTCCCTTATATGGAGGGAGACAGAGGGAGTAGATACCAGGGGATCAAAGGAATTGGAAAGGTCTTCAAAAATGGTACATAGTACTAAAAGTAAACAAAAATAATCTCGTGATACGCAGGCTTTACTTTCTTCACACATAGCCTTGGGTGTGTTTTTGTACATTTGTACAAAATGCTGGGCAGCAGTCACTATTATTAACTTTGAATGAAAGCATTTTTTTTCATGGCTTGTAAAAGGCTAGCATCTAATTGGAGTTATTTCTCATCATTTTTACTTTCTGTGAGACAGAAAGAGTATAATTGATGTATCTGTTAAGAGCATTAACACTCCAGAAGCATTGTTTGCAAGAAAATTGAATGACAGGACTAGGAAGTAGAAAATGTTTCTTTGTCTAACACACATGGGAATGAGCAAGTCAGCTTGGGGCGGGTAATCATCCTTCTAGTATTTCTATTGATAAAACAATCCTTTTTAGCTTTGCAAGAGGCTGAAGCTCGATTTCGAGAAATAAAGCTACAGCGAGAAGCCAAAGAAACCCAAGAAAGTGAACGTAAACCTCCACCATACAAGCATATTAAGGTAAAGTTTGAGGAAATTACACTGGATACTGGAAGGTCTAAGCCAGCACTGGAGAGGAAGAGCTTAGTGATGAGATGGGGAGGAGAGGTTGAAATGATGGGCTGGTAATTGTGCTCTTACAATCATGAGATGATGAAATTTTGCTTCCATTGGAACATCTAGTGCTGCAAAACCAAATAGTAACCACTGTAATAACTCTTACAATAAATTCAAATGTTTCAAAGTGATGTTTGAACTATTTTAATGTATTATTCAGGTGAATAAACCTTGTGGTAAAGTGCAGATATATACTGCTGACATTTCTGAGATTCCCAAGTGCAACTGCAAACCCACAGACGAAAACCCTTGTGGCTTTGATTCCGAGTGCCTCAATCGGATGCTGATGTACGAATGCCACCCACAAGTTTGTCCAGCAGGAGAGCGGTGCCAAAACCAGTGCTTTACAAAACGCCAATACCCTGAGACAAAGATCATCAAAACCGATGGGAAAGGGTGGGGCCTGGTCGCTAAGAGGGACATTAAAAAGGTATGGATCATTCTTGTCTAGCAAAGAGTTGGTGACTTGTGATGTTGTCTGTGGGTTTGGTATATACTTTACTAGTGATCCTTGGTGTCTTCCAGGGAGAGTTTGTGAATGAGTATGTTGGTGAGCTGATTGATGAAGAAGAATGTATGGCAAGAATCAAGTATGCACACGAAAATGACATTACCCACTTCTATATGCTTACGATTGATAAGGTAGAGTATTTTACAATATTTTTTTTTCCATTATTTAATTATAACATTATTTTGATCTGTTTTCCTTCGGTTGATCACCTAGGTAGGGCCCTCTGCTACTTTTGATGTTCCACAGTTTCATGTATTTGCAATGTTGGACCTTCTGTGCCTGCTTGCTCCATTCTGTATATACATAACGCATCTCATGAGTTCTAACTGTGTAGTGCACATATTAAGGTCTATAAATTGTGCTTTGTTGCTTGAAATCAGTTACAGCAAAAGTATTTATCTGCCTAGTCCTCAAAGGAAGTATGAGGTTTTGGGAAATAGTAATGATACAGTTGAAAGAATTACTGTTAGCAATCCTTTCACTAAAATTTCAACAACAAAAAACCCCAAATTCTCACTTGAGAGTAGTGTGGAATATAGTTGTGAGACTGTGTCTTATATTGGGCATTCAATCTTTCTTGCACTTGCTGTCCCCTCCTTTGTTTATAGCAAAACTAGGCTTGTGCTTTTGTAGAAGCTTTTCTGAAAGCACAATCTACATTAATAACCAGCCAGCACTCCACAAATTGATTCTGCAGCAAATTAATCCAGCAGATTGATTAACACAGCAGATTAATTAACACAGCAAATTACAGACATTGGAACGGGTTACCCAGGGAAATGGTGGAGTCCTCATCCCTGGAGGTATTTAAAAGACTGTAGACGTAGCGCTCAGGGATATGGTTTAGTCAAGGACTTGTCAGTGTTAGGTTAATGATTGGACTCAATAATCTTAAAGGTCTTTTCCGATCTAGGCAGTTCTGTAAATTAATCCAGCATCTGTGGTTCTCTGGGCACACCTCTGAGTACTTTTTTCCTAAGAAGGGGAAGAAAGTGAAGAACCCAGAAAGTAGAGGGTATTGACTATCTATTTTGTATTGCTTCAGTCCCCAAAGAGCTACTTAAGAGAAAAACAAGAGTTGGCTGCGACTCCTGCAGATTTTTTCAGTCCTAATCACCTTTCTTCTGACCAAGACCCTCCTGATCTGTATTTCCACAGCTACTGTTTTCATTAGTCTTGTAATTGTGTTGTTACAGTTACAAGTGGCTAATTTGGGGAAAGAAAGCTGGTGAGAAACTGGTAATCTCTGCAAGTAATCTTGCAGTGACTTGGTAAATATCATAAAGCACAGTATTTGTAAATGTGTCACAGCTTTGTGAATGCAAAGTAAAAGGTATATGGACTGAGTTTGAGTCTGGAGGCTTTCTGGAGGGAGGGAGTTCTTTAATAGGACCACCTCAGTGCTCACAAGAACACTTATCCTGCCATGTGGCTGCGATGGGTGCTGGAAAAATGTGAGCTAGAGCATGAGTATTGCTTTGGGAGTGTCCCATCTCAGGCCACATGAGACACTACAGTTTTCAATACAACATGTACCATCAGCTCACTTATGTGCTTCTGGGTAGCAATACTGTGTCTGCTTTAAATGCAAATACTGAAATAATTTATGGATTTTTAAATTTTTTTTTGTGAGAATGGGAGAGAAAACTTTCATTCTGTTGCTGCTTTGATCTCCAGGACCGTATTATTGATGCTGGCCCCAAAGGAAACTACTCTCGGTTTATGAACCACAGCTGCCAACCAAATTGTGAAACTCTAAAATGGACAGTGAATGGAGACACTCGTGTCGGGCTGTTCGCGGTGTGCGATATTCCTGCAGGTACCTCAGCTTACTTGGGTTTGGTTTATTCCCCTCAGCTAAACCACCTGTGCAGTTGTGAGTCGGTCAGTCATGGTTTAACTGGTTCAGTGCAAATATTTTTGAGAGAACTCAGCATGCAGAAGAGAAGCTTTGTGATCTGGCTTTTGCTTTAATGTTTCTTAATAAGCTCCTATGGCTGCTTTTTGTTGCTTGCTTCTAAGGGAACACCAAAGGGAGCACTAACACCCTAGTTGGTGTCCTCGTATTCACAAAATTTTAGGGGTTGGAAAGATTCACTTTGTGTTGTAAGATGTAGTTTTTGATTTAGGGTTCTCAAACAGCATTTCTGCATCTTTCCAAGTGAAGATAATAAGCTTAGGGAGCGAATGTAGGAGGCTGTTTAAAAGTACATATGTTCTGCTTTGTGTACATACAAACACGCACATATCTATCTATGTATTGCTGCATCTAGCTCTGTAGATATATACGATGTGTGTGTGTGTAGGCCAGACACGTGCACAGTTTTGTGAAGTCAAATGTGACTTAATTTTAAAATGTAATTGCATAAGACACACACTGTACTGATATCTAGCTGATCATTGTCAGTGCTTATGAACAGTAAAGAGGAGGGAAATCCTGTGTTAATAGAGCAGCAAGCCAGTACAAACCCAGAAGATGGGTAATGAAACCTGTATTTGTTTGTAATAATTTTGAAAAGACTTCGTTACCTTGTCCTTCATAATGAAAGAGTATTTCTTATCTCGCTCAGGGACAGAGCTGACTTTTAATTACAACCTTGACTGTCTGGGCAATGAAAAAACAGTCTGCAAATGTGGTGCCCCAAACTGCAGTGGATTTCTTGGGGACAGACCAAAGGCAAGTAAAATATCAAGAGATTTGATGGTGTCTTGTCTGCTAGCCTTGGGGGTTTTTTTGGGGTATGCGTTGGCAGACCAGTTTCGTGTTAAGATAAGGCTAATGCTGCTTGTACAGATGCTGGCTGTCCTCTGAGGAAAAAGCTTAATGATTCCCTTGCTGCAAGATGGAAACATTCTTTTGCCAAACTAACCTTGGTGTTAAAGAATACATTTTTATGCTGTAATAGTACGGCAGGCAACACTGGTTTGAGGAACAACCTATTTTCTCTTACTTTCTCCTATGAGAATTTAATTACTTTCGGTCTTGAATAAGAAATTTTGCTGGCTACTAGCACTGGCTTCTGGAATCAAAATCATATAAAAAAAAGGGATTGTAGAAGGAATAACCTTCCCAGTCTCATTTGAAGTATGGGGAGGGGAAGAGTTGTAGGAGCTAAGATCTAACTAAGAACAAGCCTAACTATAGTCACTAAGATTATTCTGACATTGTAGTTTATATTCCCCCATCTACACCTTAAAATATGGTTGTTTTATTAAAATCTGATAAAAAAAAAAAAGCAGTTAAATCTGAAGAATAAAAAAAGTGAGTTTTGAATGAGGAAAAAAATGATAATCAAATTACATCAAGAAATGACCTGTATGGTTTGTGTTAATTGTAATCCAGCAGAAGTTGAGGAGGCTTCCTGAAGGGCTGAGCTCCTGTGCAAGGGGAGGCACAAGCACATCCCCAGGAAAAAAAGTCTCACCTGTGGATGTAGAAAGGCTGCATCTTCATGTGGTCCTTCACACTGCTCAGTATCAGGGGCTTCAGAGGGGGGACTTGGTGGATAGAATTGGCTTATTTTAAAGAAAGTAGTTAATGGTTACAGGGGCTGGGGAGGAAATGATGGTTGGGATGTCAAAAAACCATCCAGAATGAATTTTGTATGATTTAATGCAGGAAAATTGAAGTGCAAGCAATAGAATGTCAGACTGAAATAGGGGTAAGGTTTGGTATATTCTTTTTAGCATTATGGTCACAGCTACAGTTCCTGAAATTCTGCTGTCCATTCCTCAGAGAGAAGTGGAGACTGGTTTTAGTTATTCCAGCATGAGTATACGCAACTGGAAGGAATAAATGGATATCGAAGTGACTGGTAGTGCAAGAAGAAAATGTGGGTAAATGAGTTGCAAGTAGAGTAAACTGGAAATTGGAAGACCTTTTTTCAGTGATAAGAAAGTGGAAGAGCTTTCGAGTAGGACAGGACTATAGGGATAAGATCTGTTTTCAAGATGACTTTTCACAAGGGTCAGTGTGGTTTTGTTGTCAGCACAGATAGGTACCGTGAGGCACTGGGCAGATCTGCACCAAGTCAAATTTTTGCCTGTGTGGACGGTCTGCCAGGCATGCCAACAGTTCTGCTGGGTTGTGTAAAGTTTTCCTTTGCAAAACTGGCATTTACAGATTTGCATCTTACTCATTTAGAATTCTTCCACTAATGCCTCAGAAGAAAAAGGCAAAAAGACCAAAAAGAGAACACGGAGACGTAGAACGAAAAATGAAGGGAAGAAAGAATCTGAAGATGATTGTTTCCGTTGTGGTGATGGGGGCCAGTTGGTATTGTGTGACAGGAAATCTTGTACTAAAGCTTATCATCTCTCCTGTCTTGATTTGGTGAAACGTCCTTTTGGTGAGTCAACTTGCCTCTTAAAGTGATGTAAATAACTTGTGTGAGTACCTCATTTATTGCACTGAAACCTCGTAAAGAGTGTCAACTTGAAAACTTTATTTTCATATGGTGAGAACTTTGTTGGTGCATCGTGTAGGAGCTCTTCTTGAGTATGGAGACAAAATTATGGCCTTCCTCCCACCCCTCTGGCAAAATGTTTTACAGATGTAGGTAATTGAGTACATCACTCGGTAGGAGCACTGTAGCACTTGATTATATCTAAGAAATGTGTGAAGCCAGTTGAGTTCAAGCCAAAAGAATAGCAGCAGCATCTGGAACGAGACAAGTAGGGAAATGTTAAGGGCGGCAGACATCAGGTTGCAGTCCCAGATACTGCAGGAGTTACCTGGTTCTAGTCAGCCATGTCAGGTGGGATATGAAGTGAAGGAGGCGAAGCCTGTTATCCCAGAAACAAGTCCAACAATGACTGGTGAAACATACTGGGGCAAAAGAGCATCTGTAGGTAAAGCACACTGGCCATCCCTGAGCAAAACTTGTGACAAACAAACAGGTGAACATTGTAAAGGTAGGCAGCAGTTGACTGGAAGTTTGGATACTCTACCAGCCTGCAAGTTCTGTATGAGTAAAGCCTGAATAATTTCTTCTAGCTGGAGTTGACTGCTGTATTTAAATGAGAGGATGTCAAGTCTGCTGCTTACTGCTGTCAGTTGAGCTTTAGAAGTAAGTTGTAGCATTTTGATTTCTGAGATTAGCCACGGTCATTGCTGTCTCATCGTGCTTTGTCAGGAAATTTGTGTATTGTTCAGCTGCTAAAACACAAAACTTCTTTAAAAGATGATGACACATTTTACTCCCCACTAATGCTCTCTTTGGTTTTGATCACAGGAAAATGGGAGTGTCCTTGGCACCACTGTGATGTCTGTGGCAAACCTTCTGTCTCTTTCTGCCACTTCTGCCCAAATTCTTTCTGCAAGGAACACCAAGATGGGACAGTGCTAAATTCCATGTTGAATGGACAGTTATGCTGCTCTGAACATGTTCTCGGGGTGGATTCAGTTGAAACTCAGAAGACTGAGAAACCCCGCAAAAAACTGAACAAGTTGAAGCCTAAGAGAAAGCAGAGGAGCAGATGGATGAGAGCTGACTGCAAATAGTCATGAACTGCAGTTTCTACTGCCAACACTATCTTGTAGATAAGTTGTGAATATGACCAGGGAAGGA
>VYZX01029662.1:251870-294652 GCA_013401335.1 Brachypteracias leptosomus | reverse complement strand
GGGGGATGTTTTGTTTTATTTTGTTTTGTTTTTATAAATCCACTGAGCCAACCACAGCAGTCTTCTGCTGCTTCTGCACTGATAATGAACTGCATAGTTCAGAAAATTTCAGGACAAACCAAACTTATTACTCAGCATTACAGTTACACTTGAATTGTTACGAATGTAAAAGGTTCCCTCCAAAGTACTTTCAGGTTGGAGGTAGGTTAAATCAAACCAGGTAGGTGTAAACATAGGTTTTTGAGATAGTATTTGTCAACCAACAGGTGTTTAAAATAGTATATCCTTGAAAGAAGTTATTAGCTCTCAAGTCCTTTTAAGTAAGAAATGGCTTGGTCTGTGGTCCCAATGAGATTTGCTTGCCTTGTGTGTTGTGGAGCAAGTGCTTGAATGCCATTCATGATCCAGGTGCGTACCTCGCTAGAACCACACACCTAACAATTTGTTTGTGCTCTTACAAAATAGCTCTCCGGTGAGAGCTTAAACAGACAGGTTTTGAAATATCCTTCCACCAAGAAATATCGTGCCTGGTGGGAAAGACACACCCTGTACCAGAGAGGGGAAATCTTACATCGTGAGAGACTTTTTTCTATACTGTTTTTTCCTATATTTCATTCCAGCAAAATAGAAGTGACTTGATCTTGCAGAGCTGTACAAATCTGGATTTAAAGGGATATTGTCTTGCAGTCTAGGCCCAATACTCTAGGATGGATTTTAGTGTCTTAATAAAAAGAAAACTTGAAAATTTTATTATTTTAAAAAATCACTTTTTCCCCCCTTAATGTCAAGTAAAACACGGATGCAGACATTTCTTTGGAATGCTTGGAGTCCAAGGAACCAAAAAAACCCCATGAATGAAACAGAAGGTGAAACTTGAGTAAAGTACAAAAACTAAATTCAGAACAACTAATTAAAGTGAAATAGATTTTTGAAGAAGGGTGTAAGGAGCAATTTTAATGTGAAATTTAGCCTGACTCTGTTCCTTCTGATGAAGTTTGTTTAAAAGTAGCTACTTGACTTGGCAGACTGAAATTATTCTTTACTTTTTTAAGAGCTCTGCTCTCGACTATCTTATTGCCACCGTGTTGTGTCAGCAAAGCTGTTTTGAGTTCTTTGCTCCCGTTAGGTTCTCATACTTGCACTGAGATAAACATACAAGATTTAGTATTGATGGAAATAATATTAGAACTAGGAAAAAACGGTGAAGAAAAATGTCTTTACCTGTTTTCTTCTCAGTGCATGTCATTGGTGTGTGATTAGGCAGCGTTACAAGGAAGTTTTGACTTGTGCCATTGTTACCTGGCCTTTGTGAACACAGTGTGCGCCTTCACGTCCACTTAGAAATTTGTGTATGTTTAGCTTAGTTTGCCTTTAATAGTGCAGAAACTCTGTGTAGCCCTTTGAAAAATGAAGCCTTGCTATATCATGAAAGTAAGTGTATGATATTTTCCAAAGTATTTCTTCAGGATTTGATTGCAGATTTAGTTTTTGGGATTATCAAAATCCCCGCTTCTTCCCAACACGTAAAAACTTTGGTTTTATTAGAAGATTTTAATTGAAAGAGGTTTTAAAGGTAGCATTGCCCTATCCCGAAATCTTTGGTTTCTATTTTGTGAACAAAATGCTTTGTTCTTTTAATCAATTTTTATAAACACTGTTGGAAGGTTAATGTCTTTTTCAAATAATTTTTTTAAAAATAGCACAGTTCAAAATAGGGAGAAGTGTTACATGTTTGCATTTAAGTGGTATGACAAGCCTTGCACTCAAGCTAAAAATCAAAATCAATTAAGAAATCTTCAGGGGATCTTTCCCTCTGCGATAGATGTTGTTATACCAGGACTGAAGAACAGGCCTGTGCCTAAAATTAGAACCAAAAATGGTATTATGTATGTTTAATATTGTTTTTTGAGGGGAGGAAAGTGAGATCAGGTAGTAAAGCAGAAAGAATTTCCTCATTGCTTTTAAACAAAATGAAGGAATTTGATGTCATTGGGACCATTCGTTGAATACTATACCATGTAAGGAAGGCTTTATAAAAATACCTTTGAATAAGTTATTATAAAATTTTACCTTTACATTCCATTGCTTTTATATTTTTTTATTTTTTTAGTTGTTTCGTTGCTTTTTTTTCCTCTTCATGTATAAGTGTAACAGCTCTGGCACTCTGGAACAGTTATGCCCCAGGTCCTAAGAGGCAGATACCCCCTTCCAGAAGCCACCATCTCAGATAGTTACTGATTGGCACTGCTGCAGCAACACCATCAGTTTTAAGATTGGTCACGGCGCCTACAACTCCCCACCTGCTTCTCAGGTGGGCTCACAAGCACATTTAGTATGGCAGGATGCAGGACAGCCACCCGTTTTGGATCTGTCTGTGGGTAAATAAAGACTTTGGCATTCAAAGCAATCCCTCAGTGCTCTTTTTGTAACATTAAATTTACACAAACAGATCTTAGCAAGTGGCTGTTGGACTTTCTGCTTTCTTCTACCTCTTCTCTGCTCTTTACTGCTCAGCTCTTTGGGCCAATGAAGGCTTGCATCACTGAGACTGCAAACTAGGAGTTTGCTTCTGAGTTGCTAAGAATTCATTCCTTCTGCTGATCATGTGCTCTGGAGATTTGTCTTCAGATGTGGATCGTGTTCTCCCTTAATATGTACTGACCATGTAACCCTGTGAGCTCAGCTAAGTCACTCAGGTGGTGATGTGGTAGAATTTTAGTTTCTGAATCAGGAAAGGTGGTTTTTAAGTGTCTTTTAGGCTTCTGTACCTTACTCTGCAGCACTGGGAAAATAGGCTGAAGTTTTGTTTAAAAAAAAGAAAAGTTGTTTCACCACTTTCCTTCTCCCACTGTTCAAATACAAGGGAAAACAACCTTCAAAAATTAAGCTTTCTCATGATGCAACTCAATACTTTCCAGCACTCAGCAATTGAAAAGATTTTCTGTTATAAATTCATCTAAATAACAACTATGGCATATTATGTGGCATTAAATTATGTACTTAGTGTCTTGCCCATCAAAGTAGAAAGATGTGTTTCCTTTTCCAGCAAGCTCTTCAAAGCTGGTACGTGATAGCCAAATTCAGAATTTGTTGTTCTTTTATCACATGAGCAAGCATGGAAACAACTTTCAGTTGAATATATTAGATGTGTTTTCATACAATCTAGGAAGAATAATCAAATTAAATGTCTGTTTTGTTCAATAGCTTTGTGTTCATGGTCAGTTTTTAGGGTTGTATTTTTTTTTATTTTAATTACTTGGAAAAGCAAAATATCTTGAAAGACGTATTAATGGGATTTTTCCACATTGTTGAATCACATTATTCCATGTCTGACTGCTTGAGAAACTTCAGTGTCTTATTAAATATTAAAATTTATTCCTAGTTATTTAAGAAGTTGCTAATTCTTTTTTTTTTTGACAGCTCTATATAGTTATTTTTGCACCATTTTTTTCCTTAAAAAAAAAAGTGAGATGCTACATACCAAGCAAGCATGGTTTGGCAGTGAGGGAACTGGATGTTGTTCTTTCATAGTGAAAATTTACACTCCAAGACTTCCTAAGAGACTCCATGGAAATAATGTTTGAAGCTTATATGGAGGTGCTAATGATTGTACTTTGGCTTGTTTTCACAGCATTATTTATCACTTTTTTTTTTTTTTTCAGCACAGATTTTCCTGTTACAGTGCTGCTTTCTGTTGCTAATAATTTTACAGGCTTTAATTTGAGCTGGAGTCACACAGTCCTAACAGTTGCATGTCTTGGGTTTGTTAGCTGCCTCTGGTGCTGTTCCTGCTTGGTCAGGTCTGAATTCAACTGTGGTTTGCTTTTCTTTGGGTCTGGTTTGACTTCGTGGGGGGAATCTCCCATGTCTGAGAGCAGCTCAGTTGGTTTTTTTTTAAAAGCATGTCAGAAAATTGCTTTGCTACTACTGGATTACTGTTCTACTGAGGTCCTCTGGTGCCATGCATCAGGATTGTGTCCTTCTGTTGCTCCCTTTGAAAAGCCACAGATTTTTGCCAGTTGAGACATTTAATGCCTCTCTACTGAATCAACAGTGTGAGAAAGACTTAACGGGGAGGATGCTGGGGAGCTCTGCCCATGCTGAGGACTTTGGGATATGGTTATAGGTACTATCCATGTTGCTGCTGACCCAGATTAGAATCACAGAATGGTTTGGGTTGGAAAGGACCTTTAAAGACCATTATTCCAGCCCTCCCCATCGTGGGCAGGGACACCTTCCACTTGATCAGGTTGCTCAAAGCCCCATCCAACCTGACCTTGAACACTTCCAGGGAGGGCACATCCACAACTTCTCCCAGCCATAAAGGATGATGTACTTCTCTTCCCGTCCCTGACATAGTTGAGAGAGATCAGAGAACTGGTGTGTTTTCATTATTTATTTTAAAACACAGTAACAGCTCCCCTGGGGACAGGAAAATGAGCAGCTGAAGGCAGTAACCACCTAACTCCCCACCAGCTGGGTTACTGCTGCTGCAGTAGACCAGTGGAGAGCTGAATGTGAGAAGGAACACCTGCTTCCACCTCAGCACATACTCATTTAGAAGCCCAGCTCTTTTAATAGCAGATACTATTTTTACTAGTGCTTGTATTGCTGGTGGAGCACAGTGCCATGACTAAGGGTCACAGCTGGCTGGTCGGCCTGGGCTTACACAGCACATCTACTATGTGTGTGTGAATTTTGCCGTAGGAGAAGGAAGAGGACAAGGTGGAAAGGTTAAGAGACCCCAGGTGCTGATTTCATGGAGCAATTGAAGCTGGCTCTGTTACAGTCGATGGGCATTTCTGAGCGCTTGGCATGCTGGTGAGACAGCCACTGGCCCTGAGGACCAGGTACAGAAAGCTAAACATCACTGTGAGAAAGAACATGATAGAGAAAATACAGCAAACAACAAGTTTAAAAAGAGCAGAGTCAACCAGACACACAAACACCGACACAATTTGAAATTATCCTTGAGAAACACGAATCACATCAGTTTAACCAGAGAATTGATCTGGGTTGACTGCACAGGAGAAACTTTGGGGTGCCACAGCTCCATGCAGGGCAAATGGGTACAAGTCACACATGCTGGTTTTGTCAGTGAGAGATGAGATTCCCCATCAGGGACCTGGGCAAGAACTTTGGACAGGCATTTAAGCAGCGGGTCTAGTACAGGCACATCTAAGCAGGCAAAAATGTGCAAGGTGTCTTCTGTGGCTCCAGCATGCTGCTCTGTCCAAAGGATTGCCACCGTTTCACATCTTACTGGTGTGGCTTGGTGGAAAAATAAACAATTCCTGGAAGTTTTGAGTTGCTTTGTACTCAAACACAAATGTTTTGTATGAAACACCACCTTAAAGCAAGAAAAAAATTACATATATGTCCAGGAACCAACCTTTATTTAGTTGCACATGTTTTCTCACAGCTGAGAGGAAGGGGAAAGCTTTGGGATCCTTTTCCTTGCCTTACCCATGCTTAAAGTAATGGCAATTTTAGAGAATGGCAAAAAAAAAAGAAAAAAAATTGCATATTCTTTAAAGGAAGCACATTCATGTTTAGTTCCTGTTCAGGTGGAAGTGGCAGGAAAATCAATCACTGAAGCAGTCAATCCCCACTTGGTTTGTTGAGCTGGTTGTTGAAAAAGAGAGAGGCATAATTGCTTCCTGATTGGGTTGGTTTGGTTTTGGGGGGTTTTTGTTTGTTTGTTTTTCTAAAGAAAGGAAGAAAAGTATTTCCTTGTGAATGAAGCCAGGAATTGAAAGGGGAAAAGTTTTTCCATCAGTCCATTTTAGTACAGCAGGCAGTGGGGTTGCTTAGCACAAGAGCCACAACTCAAAAATTGAGGTTTTATTTCTTAGCGCTTATTTTAGCTACACAGCAAGAGGTTGCTCATGGTTGAGCATCTCACCCCTACACACACATCTGTGTTGCCCCAGGCAGAAGAGAAGCGGGTGCTTGCTGAGAACACGTCCTGTGTTACCAGCCAGTATAGACGGGTTCTGTGTGCTCGGTTCCCCCATAAGTTGGGTGTCCTTCTGAGCCTCGGGGTAGCAATAGAGACTTTAATGATTTCTTGCTATATTCTTGCCGCCTTCTCAGAATTATTAGGAAGAGAGCAAGGATTGCACCTGGAAGGTAAGGAATGGTGGTTATTTTCAGATGGGAAGGTAAAGGGTCAGGTAATGTTTGCTCTAGGGCATCCCAACTCACATATTCTCTACTGGTAAAGTAAAGTGGTTCTTTTCTCCTGCATACTCTACACAAAAGAAGATTTGGCTAGCTACAATAATAAATACTCAACTTTGGCATTTCAGCTTACTCTGGAAGCTGTGGAGAATAATGGCAGGTTTTAATGAAATCATTCAGTAACTTGCTTTCCTACTCTAATTTACTCTCTGCTCTGTGGGACTGTTATTTTCCACTTGACATCTTACTCATGGCAGATCTCACCAAAGGATCTTGTTGAGAAATGGGTTTGCTCTGTGCAGCCCCTACACTGCAGCACAAGAAGCTGACCTAGATTAACTTCTGAGTCTAGACTGAGATCAGGACTGTCAGGAAAAATTACCTTTAGGTTGGGCATAGACATGGAAATAATTGGCAAATATCAAGTACTGTGACATTCTGTTTGTTTCTGGCAGAAACATAATCAGGGAAAATTGTTCTTAACAGAAGAGCACAAACCTGTCTCTGTGATGCAATATGGCCAGACAAATACACCCAAATTTAGGCTGCATGAGCAGACAGTCTCATGGTAAACAACTGATCTGGTGGACCAGCCGTGAAACACTCACAGGTTCCTGTGTGGGCTGTTTCCTTTACCCCTCTCTGTAGCAAGCTCTGTGACAGGCAGGACTTCCCTGAGGAATCCTCTTCTGTGACCCTCAGACTTGTTTATCAGAAATGCTGGTTAATGGGCCGTTAACCCTATGTGGACGGGCTTTTCATATGCTTCATTTTAATCTACTTTTTCTAATTAATGCTTGCTTCAGATGGCATCTGTTTTGGCAGATTTTTGGACTACAGCCTGGCACAAGGCGATGTGAGCCAATGGAGGGGCTTTCACGTGGTTCTGGGCCACAGCTTGTGAGAACAACCCTTGTCCACTCCCACCAGGACATTTCATCCCTCTGGAGATGAGCAGTCAACCAGTGCTGATAGAGCTGTAGCTGCTTCAGACCCTACTGTCCTTTTCCTCTCTTCTGTATCCATGGAGTCCTCAGTTGCCAAGAGAGTACTTTGAGAATTAGCACTACTTTGTTGTTGGAGAAGCAGCTTTGCTCTCCCTTGTTCACTGTGGGGAACAATATATCTATTTTATCTCCCCCCTGTCTTTTAGCAACAGTGAGTTGGACTGGAGAATGGGTCTTCAGGAGGCACATAGCTGTTACACTTGAGACACAGAAGCCCATGAATGTGAGGTTTATCCTCCGATGACTTAGTCATCATCTTTATGACTTGGAGATGAAAATCTTGTGTCAGAGCTGGCAGCATAAGCAACACTTGCTGTGTGGTTTCTGTTCATCTGCCTGTGCACAGGAGTCCCTCTCCCCAGCTTGCTTGTCTGCCCTTTTTGCAACCCACAGCAGTAACCATTGCTCATTTGCATCATAACTGTTACCTCTGATTAAAACTCTCCTCAAATTTGATTTAAAATTACAGAACTCTTCTTTTCCCCTTTGCTAAGACTACAAATGCATATTCATTTGCTCAGAATGAGTATGCGTGGTGTAGCTTCCAGGTGGAGAAGCTCATCCAGCCTTTGGTTTGCCCTAATAAGCAGGTGGTATCTGGGATGAGGGATGCTCCATATACTCAGTGGGTGCTGCCTGTCCTTCATTCTGTTGGTTACAAGATGCACTACAGTATCATAGAATCATTTAGGTTGGAAAAGACCTCTAAGATCATGAAGTCCAGCCTTCATCCCAACATCTCCCTGACCACTAGACTATGTCCCGAAGCACCACATCTACTTGTTTTTTGATCACCTCCGGGGATGGTGACTCCACCACCTCCCTGGGCAGCCTGTTCCAGTGCCTGACCACTCTTTCAGTAAAGAATTTCTTCCTAATACCCAAACTAAACCTCCCCTGGTGCAAATGAGGCCATTTCCTCTTGTCCTGTCATTAGTTACTTGGGAGAAGAGACCAGCACCAGCCTCAACCAACCCTGCACAAGCTGGCAGCACCCCATCCTGCTGGATGCTCAGCAAGAGGTACAGGGCAGGGGAACGCTTTTATGAAACTTGAAGTCTCAGACCAAAAGGAAATTGTCCTTCCTACTTTTGGGCAGCCAAGAAATCCCTGTTTTGGTGTCCATACACACACCTGCTTCCCAAGGACAAACAGCAAACATTCAGCATTATGCTGAATAACCTTCCTTCAGAGAAAATAGAGGAATATCCCTACTTACAGCTGGGGAAAGGATTATCACTGGCATTGAAAGCAGCCAGAAACATCTTTATTAGAAATCCAGGTTTCCAGAAACATAAAATACACCATCCAGAGAACACTGTTGGCTTAACAGGAAGGCACCCAGCTACAGAGGGGTGTCTAGTTTTAGCAGAGGACAGAGAAGAGGGACATTTACCTGCTGAGAGGACAGCCAGGAGAACGACAGTGAGGGGAGTCAGCTGGCAAGAGTCCCCTGCTTTGTATAGAAAGACCTCCATGCAGTACGTGGGCTCGGTGCTGCCCGCAGGGCAGAAGGCATCAGGAGGGCACTTCACTGGGGTCACATCTGGGCTCTGCTCAAGAGAAGTAGTAACTCAGCACCAGCAAATGAGAAGACTGTAGAAGGTAACTAGTGTGAAGGAAGGTGACGCTTCAGCATTGAAAAAACAGCAGAAAAATAACCAAGAAATGAACCTGCCATCATTCAGTTCAGTCTGGCTGCCCCTGTGGTATTACCCAGAGTAGGGTGAAGAGCAGAAAGTGTCATTATACAGCAAGTTCATACATCAAACTCCCTCATTAATGGACACACCATCCCCTGACATTCCCCAGTGAGACGGGGCCGCTCCAAGGGTGGCACAAAGCCAAACTTCTGGGGTTTTATCTTTAATTATCTCCCTCCATCAGGACTCTGTCTACATGTAAGAAAAGAGGCTTAGAGAAAAACAGTGTTAATTGAAGCATATTTAGCTTGTTGCAGGACAACTCTGCTAATCCAGGCTGTCAAACCAGCTGATGAGGACTCACAGGGCAGTAGTGATTTTCTGGGCAGAGGTCACAGCTCTCCTTGCCCCGCTGTAATTGGTACTCTCCTGTCCTGCAGAGCCTGCATCTGGTGTCGCTGGGACCTTTGAACATACCTGAAATACCAAATAAGCCCAAAATTAAGGCCTGGGACTAGACCCTGGGGCCTCTGCAATTGCACACGGATGATTCAGGTTTCAAAGCCACAGGGAGAAAGACCATTAAATATTTTATGTACGTAACAAAAGCTGAGCCTGGACTTTGGTCCTTGCTCGGTGGCAAAGGGGCGTGACAGAGAACAAGCAGGGACAGAGGGACTAAAGGATATCTGGGGTTAGAACTTGGCAGACAGTAAGTGTGAGTAGGAGTGCAGTGGGAGATGGGTTTACCAGTGAGCTCTGGCTTTAAAGCAGAGGGAAGGTTGGAGCTGGAGGTCAGCGGTGTTTCATCCTCTCTAATTCTAGATTCAAACACCTTTTTCCAGCTGTTTGAAACTTGCTGAGCAAAGTCTAAAGCACAGCTCCATTTCCTAAGCTTTGTGGGAATGATGTGTCGCAGAAGTCTCAAAGTGGTACTTTCCTACCATTGCATCCCCCACCTCTGCTAACTAGTCTGTGGTTTCATCGGCAGAGCAACCACCACTGATGAAGATGCTTTTTTGCTAGAGCTGTACCTAGCCCTGGCTTTTGGCAGCCCTGGCATGCAGGTGACCAGCCTTCCTCCAAGCCCTTACCCATGCTGGTGGGAAGGTGTGGCACAGGCACAGCCTCCACAGCAGGTTCTGGCAAACTAGGATGGGTCAAACAAACCCAGAACCTTCCTATCAGCACAATGGTTTGCTCTGCAGATACCAGCCAGGACATCTGTGCTGGCAGGGAGCAGTATCATCTGGGTGAGATGAGATGATGCAAGGCGCAGGAATGAATCATTTCCTTTGGTGCTGAAGCCCTGTGTTCCCAGCTGAGCTATCACAGCTCCCCACCCTCTGCTGCAGAAGTTACCTGCCAGGCAGGGCGTGCACTCCTCCGATGCCTCCTGAAGAGCCTCTTGCCCACCTGGGCAAGTCAGACACGCCGTGCAACTGGTGGTGCTGGGGAGGGAAGAGGAGGCAGACAATGCTGTAGGATGAGCACTTCCAAGACCAGACCAGCCCATCAAAGCCAGCTTTCTTATGCACATGTTGAAGTCTCCGAGGTCTACCAGGAACTAAGCTTTGGCCATTTTGTGGGTATTCGCAGTGTCTCGAGATCTCCAGTGTCATTTCTTGCATGTCTAATTAGAGCTGGGCACATGATGGCATTTCTGTCCTCTCTGGTTGCTTATTTGCATGAAACTTGTAGGAATCTGCTCCTTAGCTAACTTAGCTGGAATTGGTCAACAGGGAGTTGGGAGAGAGACCTATGATACAGCCAGGTAAACCCTGGGTCCAGTCTGGTGGCAATTTAATCAAGGTTCAGCAGAGATCTGCTGCATAACATGGGAAAAATGAGCTCAAGGCAAGGTCAGAAGGAAGGTAAGTGCTCAAGTACCGATTCACCTGCTTTGGATATAAACCCTGAAACCTCCATGGAGGTATCCCCACACAGTAGGGCACAGAACCCATCACCAGGTACCCCACCAGCACCTCTCCCAGGCCCTCTCTTCCACCCCGGAGGTGACAGCTCAGCCAGTTTAGCCACTGCCTTCTGCACATCTCAACTCAGGAAAAACAAAATATCAGTTCATCTTAAATCTACAAAAAGCAGAGCAATGCTCAACTCAGTTCCCATGCCAGTATCTGTTGCAATGTCCATGCAATGCAGTGACATCAGCAAGAGGGGATGGCAGAGGTGGGCTGCAAGCTGATGTACCACCTCATCCCAGGGTACCTCCACATCCAGCCAGGATCCTCCCCTTCATTGCACCACCCCTCTCTCACCAGGGCTCAGCACTAATGTCCCTACAGATGAAATGGCTGGTGACTTGCCTTTGGCCACTACGTGGGGTCTTCTAGCTCAGTGGCTAAAAGAAAACCACCCCTCCCTGTCCACCTGATGGCCAGTATCACAAGCAGACTTCTTACTTGCAGAACGATCCAGGCAGGCAAGGCAGACAAAAAGCTGCATTTTCCTTGGAGTTATAATAACCTGAAAAAGAGAAGAGTAAAGCTTCAGGATCTTTCCTCCTCTGTCACTGCCCCACATCATTGGATGATATTTGCTCCCCTCCATTTTACAAGCAACCAAATCAACTTCCCACAACATGCTTTGGGTGGCATCTCATGGATTAATTTGTGAATTAATGTTTGGTTTTGGATTTGTTAGAAGCCAATTAAGAGCAATAAAAGTTTCCTAACAAATTCTGCCATGCTGAGGGAAGCACTGGGGGTGTGTGTGTGTGCGGGGGTGTGTGCAGATTTCCCTGATGTTGCTCTTGGATCCAAAACCCCACCAGGGAGACAGAGAGACCTGTCAACCTCCCCAGCATGACAGGTTGAAATGGAATGAAGCTGAAAGTAGGTGATCCCAGTGCCAGCTCCTGGGTTATTCAGCTGGAGCAGGCCTCTGACCAGGGAAAACTTCTCTGATCACCCCAGCCCCTCCAGAGTTTCCCCAACCCTGGGAAGTCTGAGGTGCATCTCCTTCCCCCCAAAGGGAAGGACATCAGACCCACCAACCAGGATGGCTCTGCTCAGCACAGCAATCTGCTGTTCACTCTTCCTCCCTGTGCCACCAGGATCATAAAGGGCAGGAGAACACGTTCAGACATTTCCCCAAAGCACAAGGTTTGAAGTACCCACGGTGTGGGCAGGGGAGCAGGGAGGACCTGGCTCGTGAGTCCCTGCCATGCCAACAGGAACTTCTAAAGGCAAAAGAACAACATTCAGGAGTTCAGGTGGTTTGGGGAAGGTGCCCCATGATGCGTGACACTGGTCACTGCCAAGGGTCCACATGGGACAGAATGAAGGTGCCTGTGTTCAGAAAAGTGATGTAAGATCCGCCCTATGCTCTTCAAACTATCCCAGGTTTGCAACAAGCAGCAGAAGCTGTGGCAGAGCAGGAGGAAAACAAAACAACCACCTTCTCCCCACAAGGAAAAAGGAACTTGATGAATTTATAACTGCATGATTTAGGGGCCACCTCCACAGACTCCTCTGTGGTCTAAAGCAGTGCTCAAATCTGCTGGGTGAAGGCAGTGACACCCCAGCGCTGCCACCACTTGGACTTTTTTTCTCCCAAACTTAGCATGTGACAGCCAAGATTTAGACATCAGCCAACCAGTTTGGTGGGCAAATTTTCAACAGAACAGTTGTGCATGTTTGAGGAGCACTTAATTTGTGTACAGAATAGCTGCTGCATTGCATGTGTTCATTAGGGTTCTGCATAAGTAAACGCTGGTCTCGTTTGAACATGTTAATGCTGTCTGTGAACACCCTGTGCCAGGCTCGTAAGGCATTAACCAGGTGCAAAGTAGCTCCCTAAAACCCCAGTTTTTAACGTCTGGGGAATAAGGAGAGTATTACGTTTAATATTCAGACTGTAGAAGATTGCCTCGCTAAAAACAAAGATGGTTTAGACTCATTTTTGCCATTAAAACCAGGGGGACCCTTTATTTTCCTGGCCCCCTCCTCCCCCTTGTGCTGTGCCTGAATATCATAAACCTTCTTTCCTGACTGTCTGGAAAAGGCTTTCATGCAGTGTTTGCATTAGTGTGTTGCAAACAGAAGCAAGTCTCTGAGATCTCTTCTTTTCATTTTAATAAAAATGTCAATAACAGAATGGGAAGAGGGATCTGCTGTTCTATTTTTAGCTGGAACAAAATAACCTGTTTACTCTTTGGGGCTTTTAAGTTACCTGGTAATTGCATCTGGTCATGGGAAAACACATCACACAGCCTAATGAAAATGCATTTAGGGGAGAGCAGATCAAAGCCTACCTTTCCAACACGCTGGGCAGGCTGCAGCCCCGGACTCATTGGCGTAATGGCCGGGCGGGCAGGGGAGGCACGTGGTGCTCCTTGTGAAGCTGGGAGAGGAGGGAGCAGAGGTGAGACCTATTTTGGGTCACCTGAGCCTCCATCCACTTTAAGAGGAGAAAGCAAAGCACAGCTCCTTGTTTCACTCACAAGTCTGGAAACAGCATAATTGCAACGAAGGAGCTCAGGCAGAAACCATTTGAACTCACCTGGATGTTAAAGGTTCACTGGAAAAATAAAGCTGTGTTATTAACATTAGAGATGACCTGTGCCTGTGGGCTGTATGGAAAGGGACGGTTTTCAGAGAATGAATCCTAGGTCTTGAAAAATATGTTGTACCCAGGCTTAAAAATCCTTGGTTTAAAGTCAGGCTTTTAAATCCACACTTGGAGATAATTGAATTGGAAAGGTGCTTGGTGTTCAGCATCCAGCAGCAATTTTAAAAGAAGCTGCTCCATTGTTGAAAGTCAGGTCACTTAGGAGCTGAAAAAAGCAGCTAAACCACAAGCATTGATGTGTGAGAATCCTGACCTTACATAGCAGGAACTGTGGGAAAGGGGATGTAACATGTTAGACCTCCGGGAGGAGGGGGAGGGAAAGAGGAAAAGGCAGAGAAAGCAGAAAGCTTCTCCATTCATCATCAGCAGAGCCCAATCCCCAACAACAAGCATGTGGGTGTAAGAATTTGTTAACATGCTCAGGGATGCTTTGGAGGAAAACAAGGACACGCTCTTTAATTCCTTTGGAAACCCCAGGGCTGAGCAAGACTTGGGGAAAAAAAAAATAAAAATCATTTGGAAACATAACAAATGTTTTGCTTAAAACAAACCAATACAGGGAGTACGGGGCCTGCACCAGTCAGAGCCACTCAAAGCTCAGGGGAGCCTGGAGTCTCCAAATGTCATAAAAACATTAAATGATCCCATAGAAGCCCTGAGGCCCAGGCAGCTGCCATGGAGATGGCCATAAACATACTGTGGCTGCTGGACCTCCTTCCCTTTGCTTCCCTGCATCTCCTCTTCTTCTGCTCCCACCTCTCAGCACCATAATAAACCCAGCCACTCTTTGCTGACCCTTTCTGGTCCCTGGCTCTTTATTGTCTTCTCAGGCATTCCAGCACGAGTGTTTGTGCAGTGCCCTGATCCTGATTATTTCAGGACAAGGGGAAATGGCCTCAAGTTGCACCAGGGGAGATTTAGATTGGATGTTAGGAAGAAGTTCTTTACTGAAAGGGGTCAGGCACTGGAACAGGCTGCCCAGGGAAGTGGTGGAGTCACCATCCCTGGAGGGGTTTAAAAAGCGAGTAGATGTGGTGCTTCAGGACATGGTCTAAGTGTTCAGGGAGATGTTGGGATGAAGGTTGTACTTGATGATCCTAGAGGTCTTTTCCAGCCTAATTGATTCTATGATTCTATTTTTTAAAGCACTTACATGATGAATAAGGTAAGGCAGGAACTCGCAGCACAAACAACAAGGAGGGAGCATGGAAGGGAGCATGGAGGAGCTCTGTGAGGGACATGGTCCTAGGAAACTCTTGCCATCTCCTGTCCTCTCAGCCACCCAACGGACAAAGCCCACCGTTTGTTCACAGTAGACATCAGATACAGCAAGGAAAAACTGATAGGACGTGGTGAAGCAGCACACACATGTGTCCCTGCAGCCAGAGGACACTTGTACAGCACCCCTGGGATGAGGCAGCCTGGTGAAATTGCAAGGCTGGGCTGCTGGCTGTGATGGCTTGTTAGCTTTTCCAGACTATAGCAGTTAAGTACATTGCTTTAGATGCCAGCAACTTAAATGTAATGAGATCCCTTGGAGGCAACAAAACAGAGATTGAGAAAGTAATTGTGCAAAGCATGGGGTTGAAGCCAGTTGGCCAGAGGTATCTTGGAGAACAGCTAGAGTTGTTCCAGAGAAGCTGAACCCACATCTTACTCCTAAATGTCCTCCCGTCACAAAAAAGAACCCATGTTAGAATCATCATAGAATCACAGAATGGTTTGGGTTGAAAGGGACTCTCAAAGGCCGTCTAGTCCAACCCCCCTATAGTAAGCAGGGACATCTTTAACTGGATGCTCAGAGCCCCACTGAACCTGATCTGGAATTTTCACAGGGATATGGCTTCTACCACCTCTCTGAGCAGCCTGGGACAGTGTTCCACCACCCTCCCTGCAAAAAAATTCTTCCTTATCTCTAGTCTAAATCTGCCCTTGTTAAGTTCAAAATCATCACCCCTTGTCCTGTCACCACAGGCCCTGCTAAAAAGACTGTTCCCATCTATCTATTCCCTCCAAAGACCATGGGGGGAAATAAAAGGGCAGCCTGCAGAGAGCTGGAGCCACTGCTGGGAAGCCCTCGGCACAAGGATGTCCGCACCAAGGTTTCCTGGTAAGAAGAATTTAGCAGTGCTGAAGATGCACACACCTTCACACCTCCACCTGCCCCACGGGGAGCTCATGTGAAGCACATATCAAAGGCAGCCTGGGGCTTTCTCCAGTGGTTGGACTGTTGGTAGGTTTAACAGGCATATAACTCTTGCAGCTTTACAGTGAATGAGCTCCCTGACCCAGTTTGCCACAAGGCCCTGCAAGAAGCCAGGAGCACACAGCCTGTTGCTGCTGCCGAGGGTTTTGCACCATGGGTGGGTGCTGGGCAGCGAGCACTGAGCTGCTCTTTCTCTAGGGGATCAAAACCATGTACTTCCCACAGAGAAGCAACCCTGGCAGTACTTTTTCTACAGCCCAAAGGAGGAGATTTTATCAGCTGGGACGTGTTTTGAGGAAGAGCATCCACCACCCCATGCCCAGGAGCTCGGTCACTTACTTGGTGTAACGCCCCTGGGGACAAGGCAGACATGACAGTTGCCCACTTTCAGGCTGGTAGTGGCCCAGCGGGCAGGAGGTGCAGGCACTGGGGTCTGTGCACGAGCCCTCCTTACAGCATGAGCAGCTCGAGATGCCTAAATTGGAACAAAAAATTCAGCATCAGGATTGGGAGACTTAACTTAAACCCTTGTGCTCATCATGACATGTCACTGCCATGAATGCAGAAGCACTGGGATGCAACCCCTCCAGCAAGACTGTCTTAGAAACTGTAATATTTATGCACTAATTATGCTACTGTGCATCGTTAGCAAGCTGATGATCTAAGGTCTCAAGTCTATCAATGAGGATTTCTGGTAATTAAGATGACTGCTTTCTTCTCTTTTAATTTGAGGGGCCCGAAGGGTTTTCCTTGTTTTCCCTCCAACACACAAACAAAAAAAGAAAAACAAAACAAAACAAACCACAAAATACTCCTATGGATTACTGATGATCTAGGCGTGTGGGAAGCAGAACTGAAGAGTAAAACCCCAGAGCAGAGGATCTGCCTGAAGTAGCAGCAGCTTTTCTTTGAGCACAGGTACTGTGGCATTCCCACCAGACACAAGCTCTAGCCCTCTTTGCTCCACAAAATAAATCCGAGCTGCGCAGAGTGATCGTGTGGGATTTGCTGTAGCTGCACACGCCAGACCTGCCATCCCACTGCTTGCAGGAACCAGCCCTTGGTGCTGCAGCAACCAAGCATGGGCAAGAAGAGAAGACTCTGTGGAGAAGGTTCTGCACATAAGGGAGGTTGGGAATGACCTCCTGACCTCTGCAGTTTTACCCTAAAGCAGAGTTGCTTATTCCTCTTTTTAAAAGTGCCCTGCAATGGGGCAAGTGAGCAAAAAGTACATGGCTTGTATTTTAGGGTTTTTTTTCTTTATTTGGGATTTTTTTGGGGATGCAGTGGTGGTGTTTTATAACTAAACAAACCACCCCTTTACAACATAAATACCTTCTGGAAACGGTAGCATTATGCACTCCTGACCACAGCAGAGGTTGGTGAGGTAGTTTCTCAAGTGAAAAGGCTTCTGTCACGGAGATTCTCCTTCAAACACTTGAGATAGCTGGAAGCTGTCCTTCTATTTGGCACCGCATCTCAGAAAAGCATCTTCCTGCCATTGTATCAGGTTGCACTTGTGTTACACTTCATGCCACAACCCTATTGCTTCTTCATCCTACTGGGGAAGCCTTGGGAAGACCAATACACAGCACAAGGCAGGCAAAGGCCAAGTCCTAACCTCAGAAAGGTGTAATGAACTAACTCCCACTCCTGCTGCCTGTCCAAGCCTCCAACACAACAACATGTGCTGCTTTAACCTTCCTTGACAAGTTGCTTTGCTGTCTAACATGAGAGCTGGGATGAGCAGGGACTCTTACCTGCGTTGGGAAATGTCCCTGGGGAGCAGTGGGCACAGGCTGTCACGTTCACTCTGCTGCAGTTTGAGGGCTTGGCAGTAGTGAAGAATGGAGCTGCTGATGAGACCCCAGCAGATGTGATCATGCCAGGAGGGGACCCGGGTACACTGGTGGATGTGGCCATTGGTCCTGTCGATGCTTGAGAGGTGGCTGTGCTGCCAGAGGTGGGGACAGTCACATCTGTGGTGGCAGACAGAGTCTGAGCAGGCTCTTTTGTGCTTGGATCAGCAGACAGTGTTGCCGTGGACTCGACAAGGTTTGCAGCAGTTGACACCACTCCAGCCAAGAGCATTGTAGAAGCAGCTGGGGGAGCAGAGGCTGCAGTAGTGCTTGCACTGGGAGGTACTGGGGTAGATGCAATAGGGACCTGGGTGGTGGTTACACTGGGAGGTGCTGGAGTAGATGCAACTGGGACCAGGGTGGTGCTTGCATTGGAAGGTGCTGGGGTTGACGCAATAGGGATCTGGGTGGTGTTTGCAATAAGAAGTGCTGGGGTTGATGCAATAGGGATCTGGGTGGTGTTTGCAATAAGAAGTGCTGGGGTTGATGCAATAGAGACCTGAGTAGTGGTTGTCTGGCCTAAAGCAATACCTAAGAGAAGAAAAAACCCCATAATTAGTGACTGAATTACTGTTCTCCCTTTAATGGAGGCTTCCCACTGCATCTTTATCAACTGCTTAATCCCTGTGTCCTGGTTTAACGTCCAGAAACTCCCTCTGCTGTGTTCCACTACAGAGCAACACAGAAGCAAATAGCTAAACATTGGCAGCATGTGAGCATCCCTGGCACATGAGAGACTTACCAAGGAAATAAATTATCGGATCCATGAGGCCTCAACTCAGTAGATGCCAATGTCCTGGAGGTCTGAATCTCCGAGATAAAAGGGTGTGAGAATTGCCTGAAACACTCCATTTTGTCAGTGACAGCTCCTTGAGACACTTTACCCTGAGATCTCTTGACAATCTGATTTAAAATGCTTGTCAAGTAGCTGACTGGCTTATCCCATCTCCATTAAAGGGATCAACAATAAAAGTCATGGGTTTGGGATTTTCTTTTAAGCTGTTCTGGAGATACATCCAGTAACCAGAAGGGAACCTGCAGGCCAAGACTTGCTTTGATTCTGAAATCCATCCATCAGGGTGGGGACAGCTGTAATCTTCAGAGAAAAGGGGTATTACTGCAGTTCAAGTTGTTTTGCCATGATAGGTAGTGAACTGAAGTGTTGTCTGCTGATGAAAGACATCTCTGGGCTCACAAGCACAGGGCATGTCTTCCAGCCTCTGAACAGAGGAGAGACCCATAATAATAAACATAAAAAGTAGGAAGTTGGGTTAAATTTAGCAGCATGGCATTAAGCAAAGCAAAACCAAAATAGGCAGCTCCTGCTACAGCAGCTGTCACATCAGCTTGGGTCAGAAATGCAGGGCAGGGATTTATTCTGAAATAACTGCAGCTTCTGAAAACATCCAACTTCATCCACCATTGGTAGCAACTGTGGCTGATAACAGGGTGTTTACATGCTCTTCCAACCAGCACACATCTGCCAAGCCACCACAGCAAGATGGCCTGCTGAAACCAAGTGGCCATTGGCATGGGAAGTAAAAGGACTATTTTAAGAAATCCACCTTATGGGTTTCAAGGAGCCCAAAGAGCTCAGCTGGCACCCAACGATGGGATGGAGATGAGGAAGGACACAAGCAGGATGAGAAGCTGGGAACTCAAAGGGGCAGCACCATTGGGTGGCTGCAGACCCACGAGTCCCTGCAGGTTTTTTTCCAAGCCCCCTTCATAGAATGGTTGGATTTGGAAGGGACCTTAAAGATCACCTAAATTCAAGCCCCTCGGACATGGGCAGGGACACCTTTCACTAGACCAGGTTGCTCAAAGCCCCATTCAACCTGGTCTTAAACACTTCTTGCCCAGCCTTTGATTTCTCTTTCCATTTTGGTTACTCCACATGAGGTCAGGCACCACGTCTTAGCACTGCCATGGGATGAACAACAACATGCAGACCAAGCTGACTAGTATCTCTAGTTAAATTTCTACAGCAAGACCAGGACACTAAACAAAAGAGTCCTTACAAAGCTGCGATCACATGGAGAGAGCTCATTGGGAGTGCTCCCTCCTGCTGCATACTGCCTGCTTTGTACTCCACTGAGGGCAAAACCCCATCTTTCTCTAACTCTTGAGTAAGGCAGCAGATGGAGCACCCAGCTGTCTGGGCCACTGCCCACACTTTCTTGCTGTAGCCCCCAAAACAGAGACACTAAATTTCAGAGTGGTGGTTTTGTGGCATATTTATTTGCCCCAGGTCTATGTCCAAATGACCTATAGGCACCAACGCTAGTCCTAGGCAGGGAGGCCAGCTCTGCAGTACCCACAGAGGACCTTGGCCCTGCCTCGACCCAGGACCGAGATGCACAATTTCAACTGCCTGAAGGGCTGAAGTCAATCTGCTTCTCTGTCCTCACATCTGGCAATGAGCCCAGTTTTTATTAAACTAATCTCAAAGTAACACTAGCAGTAAGTCAAGGGCACCATCAGGTTCTCCTGGGAAAAGCTCTCAGAAGGACCACTGGGCTCAAAGTCTGATCTCCTGGGGAGCAGTCTCTCCCCAGGGTTTGCTCAGCTCTGCCAACCACAGTGGATTTAAACATCTTGGAGTGCATGCAGCTCACTGAATTTGGGTGGTTTGGGGTGTTTGGTTTGGTTTTTGGTTTTGTGTGTGGTTTTTGTTTGGTTGCTTTTTTTTAAATAATGTTTTTAGTTGAATGTTGCTTCTTTGTAAGCTTTCATTAGTTGGTTCTGGTGTTAAATGGTGGTACTGTTAAGATGGATTGTTTTTTTTAATGGAAAATATTTTAGTAACGTGTTATGAAAAGATAGTCATTAAAGAGTTGCTTGCAAACCTTCAGTAGCCATCCATAGCCTTCAATAGCCAGTGCTTCATAAATTCATTTAAACAACTTCTGACAAAAAAAAAAGAAAAAATATGCAGGCTGGAGAAAATATTTTTGAGCATCTAGTGAAAAGTGGTGATGTTTTGTTTTACCAGTTATAGTATCACAGGTGTGAAAAAATAATACTCAACCTTAGCTTCATTAGACCATTTTCTCTCCTGCACTTACATTGTCTACACCAGAAAGCAGCAATTCCACTTTCTAGAGGCCTTTTTTTTTTTTTAGAGGCACTGTAAATCAACAAAAGTATCTCCAGGGAGGGACACTTCAATGATGGGTCTTTTTGTGACACCTTAACATGATGTTTCACTCCACTGTCCTTGAGGATGTCAGGGAAGGTTACTGAACTCTTAACTACAGAGCTAATCCTTCCCAGTCTATATGTCAGGCAGCCCAGCTGACTTGCGAGGCACATGGACACTGGCCAAGGACTCACAAATTGCAGAAATAGGGTGGACACTCCCTTACTTTTTCTTCTTCTTCCCTCCGTCTTGCACAGCAGTCCTGAAAAACTAAACTTTCCAGCCAAATGAAATGCAACCAAGTCAACAGTTACAGGTCTAGGTGAAGATAATAATCGTCTTTGGTGAATTCAAGAGGTGAACAATTAGAGTTTCCCCAAACTGTTTAATTTCGTGAGTGCCAGACTATGGCTCGTGCCTTGTTATGTTCTCAGGCTGCCCTGAGCAGCTCGGCAGGTAATTGCTCTGAGCTGGTTTTCCCCTTGCCAAAGAACTCCATAAAGTGCAGATGTTCTAGCAGGGCTGAGGGGTTCATACTCCAAAAGAGAGGGTGGCCACAGGGCAGCAGCTTCCAGTTGCACCTGGCCAGATTTGTCCTGGAAGGTAAGTGATCTGAAGTGCCACAAGTGTTGCGGAGCCCACATAGCAAAAATATTAACTGTGGGAACACAGGATAGCTAGGCAGTACAAAAGAATGAGAAGAACAAGGAGAGGAGCAGATAGAGGCATGATTACAAAAATATTCAGGCATTTTTATATAGAATCATAGAATGGTTTGGGTTGGGAGGGACCTTAAAGATCATCTAGTTCCAAACCCCCAGCCATACACTTTTTCTCTTATAAAGACCTGGTTACTAAAACACCCCAAAGCAAACATCCTGGGGCATCCTGATCCTCGGGGTTTAAGATAAAGCCATGAAGAGGCCACTACAAATAAACCCTCAATACACAGAGTAATAGGGCTCTAATTTTCCTCCCCTTTTTTCTTTTCTCTCTTGTAAAAGCAAGTTTTTGTTTACCACATTCAGCTCGCTTCCAACACTGCCTATCCTGCAATGCTTCCTTCCTTTCCTGAGTTCTGTCCCTTTGGAGCACTCCAACACAGTGAAGCTCAGTTATGACAAAGCTCTACCCACCTCCGTGCTTGGCCAGCAAAGAGAAATGTCACTTCAGGACTCACCCGTTAAACACGCCGTGGTTAAGCTCCAAAGCAGAGGAGAGGGCCAGGCACTCATTTTTCCCTGAGGAGTAACACAGCTTGTCAACAGGCAAGATCAGGCACTGATCTTCTGCACCCAACTATTTATCCTCCTCCGGTTTTGTGCCCAATATTGTCACCTGACTCTGATCATGCGGCTCAGTCAAGTCAACCTCCCCCCAACAAAGGGGGGTTTTATATTCAGAGACAGCAACAGGTCTTAAGATGTTATTGGCCTTCTCAAAGCAGAGAGCAAACTACATACGTAGCAAATCTAAGCCCCTTCTCACAGCATGCACAAGTACACGCAAGAGAAGCCTCCTGGAGGAAGCGATAGGCTCATCGAGAGGAACAGGCAGAACCACAAGAGGAGCCCTGTGCCTGGCAGCTGGCCAGCCCCCCGTGACCTCGTCAAGTGAAAGGATTTCATTTTTTAGACACCCGGGATTTCCTGCAAGAAGAAAAACAAGAAGAAAAATAGCCCCAGAAGAGCCCACAGTTCAAAACAGCTTCCATTTTAAAGGAGACCCACCATGCTGTAACCAAAATTCTCACCTCTGGTGAGTGCAGAGCTTTCCCAATCAGCATTTAACTTCCCCCTCGTTACCCCCAGGGTGTCAAAAAACCTGTTGTGATCAGGATCAAACTCAACCATCCTGATGATGATGATTGTGAGGTGAGGGCATTAAGTTTTAACAGGGCTGCATCCCATTTTCCATGTTATCCATGGCTATTCTCCTGTTCATGTCTTCCTGCCTGTGCCCGTGCTGCCCAAGGACACCTACATCCTCACCTTGCAGCCCTGCTTTGAAAGATTCCCCCCCCTTTCCCTCTATCCCATCAGTTAGTAACCAGCACTGCAGAGCCTCCACTGCAGCAGAGGAGCTCCTCTGGCATACAGCTGAATGTCACATCTGGTGTATGCCACATCTTCCCCCAAGTTCAGGGAACAGCCAGATACTCACAGCCAGATGCTCGATGCAGCTCAGGCACTGTCATGCACTGCACACGCCTTTTGTGCTCCAAGATCCTCCACAGGGCTTGACATGGTGAGCCAGTGTGCTCCAACCCCAACTCTCAAGCTTTCCTCATGGTGGCCCAGGTAGGTTCAGTTCAGCATGACACATGGTCCTCTGACAGCACTGTGCTGCACGAGTGGCTGCTCCCCCACGTTGCACAGCCCCTGCATGGTCAAGGAGGTTGCACAAGGGAAGTTTCTCATGCAGCCCTTGCCTGTGCTTCCTGCACAAACTGCACAGAGAAGCACAGCCCCTGCTACAGGGCACTGCAATATTGAGGTGCTGGAGCAGCTCCAGAGAAGGGCAACGAAGCTGCTGAGGTGTCTGGAGAACATGTCTTATGAGGAGCAGCTGAAGGAACTGGCATTGTTTAGCCTGGAGAAGAGAAGGCTGAGGGGAAACCTGAAAGGAGGTTGTAGTGAGGCTGGTGTTGGTCTCTTTTCCCAAGGAACAAGCAATAGGATAAGAGAAAACGTCCTCAAGTTGTGCCAGGGGAGGTTTGGATTGGATATTAGGAAAAATTTCTTTACAGATAGAGTGGTCAAGCACTGGAACAAGCTGCCTGGGGAAGTGGTGGAGTCACCATCTCTGGAAGCGTTTAAAAACATGCAGATGTGGCTCTTCAGGACATGATCTAGTGGACATGATAGTGTTGGGTTGATGGTTGGACTTGATGATCTTAGAGGTCTTATCCAACCTTAAGGATTCTGTGATTCCCACCAGTCCCTGCCCAAGGACTTCCTCTGGTACTCACAGTTCTGCTGGGGACATTCAAAACTTTGTCTTCCTGTTTACAACACACACACGAACAGTAGATGTTGACACTCACCACTGTGACAGGACTTCCACTTGCGAGTTTCAGCCTGACATATGGAAGAGAAAGGGAAATTGTATCTCAAACCCCTTCCCGTGACCTCAGAGCCCCCTTTTGGGTGAGCTACCAGAGCCCAGCTGGGTGGTGAGGCAGGCTGCTTTCCTCAGTTGTTTGAACAACCGGGCAAGTTGGAAATGCTCTTCTGACAGGAAAAGTCTGATGCCACTTCAGGGCAGAAAAGTACAAATAGGTTAATTTATAAACTCCTGACCTGCCCTGGCTTGTCTCTGTTGAGATTAAACACTTTTGCTAGTTGGTTCACAGAGAATAAAAAACAGTGTCATAGCTGATCAAAAACGATGTCCTAGGCTGGCACAGGGCCCTCTTCTTGTCAGTTTGGTTGCTCTTCCAGGGGTGGTGAGCCTTGTGTCCCCAAATAAACCAGACACTGCCCTCCACCCTCAAAACTTAGCTGGCTCCTTACAGGGCCGGGACAGAGTGGTGACGTTTCTCCAAAGAACATGGCATCCTGCTCAAACATGCCGCCACTTCGCATCAACTCTCATGTGCTGCTCAGCCTGGAGAGGACAGCTGTTGTCCAAGGCTGCCCAGAACCACACCACCAAACAAGCTGGGCAAGTAAAGGAAGTGCCATTAGAGATTTCATCTGCTGCGGGCAGAATTAGATTTCTAAGCTACCCAGACATTACAAACCCGAGGGCCACCACAGGACCATGCATCAATTGGCTGCAGGTCCCCTGAGTGTTGGATATCTAAGTGACCTGCCTGATTACAAGAAGAGCTACTTATTTAATAAGAAACACTGAGCAGGAAGAGTCTCTCTTAAACACCAACCCTCTTTGCCATGTCAACCTCAAGTTTTGCTAAATGGGATGTGACAGTAAGTGCTGTGGGGGTAAAAGTCCCCAGGTGAGGTCCCACCTGCAGTGAGAAGAGTGAAAAGGAGAAGAATGCATGAGCTGAGAGTAGAATGGATCCAAGAATGGTTTGGGTTGGAAGGGACTTTAAAGATTATCTAGTTTGAAGCTTCCTGGCACGGGCAGGACACCTTCCATTAGACCACATTGCTTAAAGCCCCATCCAACCTAGTCTTGAACACATCCAGTGTTGGGGCATCTACAGCCTCCCAGGACAACCTCTACCAGTGACTCACCACCCTCAGAGTGAAAAACTTCCTTACATCTAATCTAAATCTCCCCTCCTCCAGTTTAAAGCCATCATCTTATCACTACAAGCTCTTGTAAACAGTCCCTCCCCAGCTTTCTTGTATGTCCCCTTTAGATACTGGAAGGCCACAATGATGTCTCCCTAGAGTCTTCTCCATGATGAATATATCCATCAGATTGAAAATGGTAACAGTCACTTGGAGAACCTCTAAGGTCACAAAGACCCTATTAACTACCAGCAGATGAGAGCAGAAAGATCTCTTTATTCTAGCATCCTTGGGCTCTCTCCATGATTATCCACCTCCTCATTGTAACCACTTGGGTCCTAGGCTTAACAGACACTTGCCAAAGTGCCAAATGACTGCCATGCACATAGCTGAACAAGCTACTCCAAAACCACCTTGTTCCCATTATGCCTGGGGAAACGATGGTCCCTGGTGTCCTGCATCCAGCTATTTGACAAGACAATGATCCTTTGGCAGCACGTTCCTGATTTGCAGCCTATTGCTGATTTGGTGCTGCTCTTGGAAAACAGGTTTTCTTCAAGCAACGCACTCTGCAAGTCACACCAAAACCTGCCTGCATGTAGAAGAGGTACCAGCCCCCACTTCCTCCCTTTGCAGACAAAAAAAGCACTGCAGCATTCCTGACACCATGGGATGCACTACCCCCTGGGTTGGAATCAACTGGGAATCCAGTATCCCCTTCCAAATGCAAGGTTCTTCCAAGTCCCTGGTGTACAAACTGACTCTCATGGAACGGCACAGGAGCTCAGGCTGGTCCAACAGCCAGTCAGTCAGCCTGCAAGTCAGCAATGTAAATGTAGCTTCTCTGAAGGCTCTTCAGTAGTTTACCTGCAAAACCATTATGAGCACATGCGGTGGATGAGTCTCCCAATCAGGAGGACCTTTGCTAAAGAATTATGACCAGACTCCTCCAACTGTTCCAGGTAGATCTTGAACTCAAGGATTTTCCACCAGGATTTTCCTTTATGTCACAGAATCACAGAATGGTAGGGGTTGGAAGGGACCTCTGGAGATTATCTAGTCCAACCCCCCTGCCAAAGCAGGTGCACCTAGGGCAGGTTGCATAGGATTATATCCAGCTGGGTTTTGAAAGCCTTCAGAGAAGGAGACTCCACAATCTCTCTGGGCAGCCTGTTCCAGGGCTCCATCACCTTCATGGTAAAGAAGTTTTTCCTCATGTTGAGTTGGAACTTCCTGTGTTCCGGTTTGTACCCATTGGCCCTTGTCCTGTCACTGGGCACTGCTGAAAAAAGAATGGTCCAATCCTCTTGCAACCCAACATTCAGATATTTATAAACATTGATAAGTTCCCCTCTCAGCCTGCCCTTCTCCAGGCTGAACAGCCCCAGGTCTCTCAGCCTTTCCTCATAAGAGATGTTCCAGTCCCTTAACCATTTTTATAGCCTCCAGTGGACTCTCTCCAGTAGTTCCCTGTTTCTCTTGAACTGGGGAGCCCAGAACTGGACACAATGCTCCAGATGTGGCCCTCACCAGGGCAGAGCAGAGTGGTAGAACCTCTCTCAACCTGCTGGTCACACACTTCTTAATGCGCACCAGGAGACCATTGGCCTTCTGGGCGACAAGGGCACATTGCTGGCTCATTGTCAACTTAATTGTTCACCAGGACTCCAAGGTCCTTCTCTGTGAAGCTGCTTTCCAGCAGGTCAATCCCTAACCTGTACTGCTGCATGGGGTTTTTCAGGTAAGGAGAGAAGTTCTGCCATACTGGGCTACTCCTGAGCAATGCTGAAACCAGCTTTGTAACCAAGAGGAGGGCCAAGACACCACTACATAGGCAAGAAGGAACCAAAGCAAGCCAAAGCCATCAGCACTCCTGAAGGAGCGCACATTTTTGTGCTCTGAAGACATTAAAACCTGTATCTGACCAAATGGCCACATGATGGCACCACAGCTTTGGGGAGTGAGGACACATAGCTACACTTCAGTCAAGCCCAACATCCTCTTAGCCAAAAATATGTAGTGCTGCACTTTTCAAGCTGCACCGACAGAAACTTCCATCATCAGTGTTGTGTGGATGGAATAAAACCCACAAAAGGGAGCTAAAGGAATTTAAAATAATAAAAAGAGTTACCACAGTCATTTTGAAACAAATAAACCTCTTTTTGAAAATGTGTTTCTTCTGCACTTGGATTTAGAAGGAACAATAATAATTACAACAAAAAAAAAAGTAGAGATAACCAAAGGAAAGGTGTGGTACAGCAGCAGAGATCTGATCATTTATCCAACCACGGTGATGTATGAACTGAGTCCAGAAGTTTGTTTTCAAACATTCGGTGCTGCTTGTGAAACTCTTAATTAGTCCCCCTCAGTTAAAAAGAGGGTCTTAATGTGAAGAACTCCAAGATGGACCAGTGTGTCTTGGGTGCAGTCAGTGCTAGGGATGCAGGTCAAACCCACCTAGTGCTATAGGCAGAAACATGACACAAGCTGGTCAGTTGCCTTGGAGCAGAGCACATAGAAGCAAGCATGATTTAATGAAGCAAAGGTGGAAGGGAGTACATGTGGTTATCTGAGATGCCACTTTATGATCAGACATAGGCAAGACACTGAGTGTTACCAAGTCAGGAAGGTCATCACTGGCAACTGGAGACTCTAAGACATCGCCTGATTCTTGTTTGTCCTGTGGACATTTAAACCCTCTGAACATCAAGCTGAAGATGTTGGGTTTTCAAGCAGCAACTCCCAGGGCACACCAACAACCTGCCTCTGTCATGAAAAGCCAGCAAATATAGATGGATGGGGCCTCCCTACAGTGCTCCAGCTCTGCTGGATTCAAACCATGATCCAGAACAAAGGGCTCCACAGAAGGTGAAATGCATTTATCAATACACAGTTCAAAGCATCTCGAGGCAAGGTACTTTGCATTTTCCATCAGAAGCCATTGCTCACATATACACATTCGTTCTGTGCGCAGCTTTCAGCCATCAAGACAGCCCAACAAAGCAGCGCAGAAAACTGCCCTGCTACATCCAGCAACTCTACAGCTCCAATTATTAGCTCCACAGGCCTCAAACTAGGAATGCTGACAGGGTAGTTGATGGTAGAGTTGGTACTCTGTTACATAGAGCAAACCAAAATACTTCAGGGAGGGGATTTCAGAGGCACTGTATCATAGAAGACAGAAAACATCACCAAGGTCTTTGCAGAAAAGAGAGACTGAAATGTTTTCTAGGAGTTGTGTTCTACCCAAAAGAGGAGGAAGGCATTCAAAATCCAGTGCAGGTAGGGTTGCTTCTGCTCTCAGTGCCTGCAGTGTTTGGGAGAGGGAAGGAGAAGCAAGGTTGATTTTCTGTTTAGGTACAACTTGGGTCCCATCTAGCCAAGAGCTCTGGGTCAATGCAGATGACCATAACATTTTAGCACATGCAAGATCAATCATGAGAGCTTGTGATTCCAACCCTCCTGCATGAACAAACAGCCAGTAATAAGCTTTACTGGAAGATGAAGAGGGGAAAAAAAAGGGTGTATGGACTTTAATGACACCAGATGACAGATCAGAGAGAAGAACCAAACTTACATGCTACTGAGAGTTTGAATCAACCACTCAGGAGAAACAGATTTGTTTTCTGCTGTTTGTGAGATTTCTACCAGGAAAGAGTAAGTGTATCCTAATACCAAATGCTAGTCAAGAACCATGTTCTGAGAACCAGTTGAAGGAACCTCCCCAAGTTCCTCAGCAGAAGGACCATGCAAGTGTATTGAAACACAGCTGCTTCTGGAAAAAAAAAAAAGTTACCTCATCTACTTTAGAACAATCCCTTTTCTTTGCTTCTTGCCTTATTTTTTTCCCCCCCCTTTCCTTCTCNTTGAAACACAGCTGCTTCTGGAAAAAAAAAAAGTTACCTCATCTACTTTAGAACAATCACTTTTCTTTGCTTCTTGACTTATTTTTTTCCCCCCACTTTCCTGCTCTCAAGAGAACCTATACATGCACACCTGCATTGGCGGGCAGAAGAGTGAAGTCTGAGATGTTTCAGGTTCTGGCTAAAGGAATACAGGACAGCTTTAGGACAGCATCTGACACTAGTTTGTCCAGGTCTTAAAGAGGTCAATGCTTTAATACTAATTCTCATTGACCAAACAGCATCCCAAACGTTAAAAAGAGCCATGCCCTTGTAACAGCTAAGCCTGTCCAAAATGTCTAGTGACATAGATTGCTAAAAATAGATGTGATTCTGCACAGGCCATTCTCAGAAGACAGGCAAACTGGCACATTATCTATTCATGTACCAGTCCTCAGCGAGTCGCTCATCTGGGCACCAGGAAGTCTCCTTGACAAAGTGCCTGATGAAATAAAATGTGCATCTCGACCTATTCTCAAATTTGTCCCCACGGTTCTACCAGAGCAGTTGACCCAGACCAGAATTCCCTTCCTATTTGATAAGGTCGGTTTGACACAGAATAAGCCTCAGCCCATGCCTGGCACTGCTCCAGCCCAGGAGAGTGTAACAGAGCCCTGTCACACAGCCAGGCACATGAAAATGGAAATGAGGCCAGCCACATGCATCCATGTAACTCATCTTTGTAAGATAAGCCTTCATGTTTAACAGAGCCAGACCATAGAGATGATATCTCAGAGCATGAAAACACGTTCTGGAAAGAAACCAAACCACCAACCCCAAACTAAAAACCACTCACCTTCTGCAGTACTCGAAAATTGAGAGAAGGCACCATTGCTGCAATTCAGCTACAGAAGGTGTTAAAAAGCCATGGGGTTTACTCCACACTTGGATACCACACAGGCCATCCACAGAACCCATGCATGGAATACCTTCTTCGTACCACCACGTCTAGGCTTGTGTCTCAAGTGCTTCAGCATATGCACACCCACAGGCTGTGGAGACATCACCCCAGGTTAATCAGCTTTCAGCAAATCAGTCCAGAAAGCAAGAGCAGGTATTTTGGTAAACCTCCTACTCGCAAATATCCTAAACCAGCAAAACTAGCTTATGTCAACTTGGAAATGTCAGCTTTGAAATGCAACTACAGAAGTCACATGACATGAATCTAAAAGGGATACACATGACCACACAGCTCAGCTGTTTGGGCTCATCACCAAGTCAAGTGTTAGTACAATACGCAACTTATTAAAAAGTATCAGTCCATTTCCTTAGAAAATCTAAATTTTTATTATACATACTGTATTACACTGAAAATACGTACCCAAAGACAGTATTTTGAATTTACAACTGTACAAAAAAACCAATAGAAAACATACGGGCTATGCTATAGATGTAACATTTTACAAAATGACAGTTCTTGTTAAAGGCACCAGATTCCCAGAGGGCTCTGGCTTAAAATTTTTTTAGTCTTAGTTTTTTTTCCAGTCAGATGTTACTATGAAAATGCGATTCACTCTTCAACTGTTTAATGTCAAAGTTTCAAGCTTCTTTCGTCTAGACAAGTAGTCTGCACTGTGACACAACTTAGTGAGAAGCGACCAAGTTCACACAGAGATGTCAAGCAACTACCAAAGGCTCCTCCCCACTGCATCCACCTTCCTACGGTATTTAGCGCAGATTAAATGGCAAAGCTACCACTGAAAATCAAGTTAGTCCACAAAATACTGGCCCAGTACTGAAGTGTTAACTGTACTAAGCCCAGGATGTTTTGTATGGAGATAACTACAGAGCACTAGAGTAGGAAAAAAAAAACCCACAACGTTTTGTCAAAAAGGAAGATGGAATCTACGATCAGAACTCCTGCTCAGCACCCTCCTCGGGCTCACCTTCATTACACACATTTCACTCTTTCTGGTCTTCATGAAAGAAACTGCAATCCAAAGAAACCCAGCACTCTGTGTAGGGCGAGCTGTTAAAGAAGCCTGGGCATGCATGTATGTGCTCTTTGTCCCCTAAGAATAAAAAGTTTGGACAGGTAAAACACAAGCCACTTCCACTGCCTCTTCCTCCAGTATTCCATACTCTTAAAAATCAAACAAGCCAATTCCTATCACGCCCAGGCTTGTGCAGACAGGTGCTCCTTTACAAACAAGGACAAGAGAAGCTGGGACATCTTGCCTGGCTGAGACACCGTGATGCACTTCAGAAGTTCAGGCTTTCCTAAAACTTTGCGCTTAGATAAAGGGAAAGAGGAAAGGACGTAAACAATGCTTTAGGAAAACTCTGAACTACTTCTCTGATCCATTTGTCAGTACATCTGCCAGTCATTCTAGTGTCCACAAGTGTTTGTTTAATCTTACAGCACACATTTGAGCCTCACTGAGTAGAGCTCAGACAACATCCAAGTGACTGCATATTCCAGACAAAAAAAAAAAAAAATCAAGTTCCAGGGCCATGTTTTGTTCTGTATGCAACAATTCCATTACATAGGAATTTAACTGTTGATCTTGCCCTTTTGGAATTGTCTGACGTTATCCCTACTTTTCATGTCACAGGTTTGATGATTTCATTCTCTGAACCAAAGAGCTCCATGTAGTTTTATTTCTTACCACATCATTTTAACAATGTTGCAAGAACTTCCCTTTCTTTAGACACTAAAGAAAAAACAACTTTCTAGATTCACAGATCAAGTCGAAGTAATGCTCTGGTATTGAGGGTCATAAAGTCATCTTAAAAAATAAATTATCTTTGCAGTGTTAAATTGTCTCATCCTAATGACTTAATGGAATTAAAAATATACTATGCTTCTATTTAAAATTTTAATTTATTGCATATGACTGACTTCAGACAGTTGTTATGCAGCAAATACAAAGAGCAGCATGGTTAAGCTTCCTACACACTACTGCACTTAAGTGACTCCACTGCATTCTAGAAAGGCTTCTTGGAGAGGAGAGGGACAGCTCTCTCCATCTTCACAGCACGGTCTGAGATACAGACTTCTGCAGGCTAAGGAAGTGTAGTGAGGGATCCCATTCATCTCGAGTAAGCCAAAGGAGACATCACACAGCAGCTCCTGATCACTACTGAATGGCAGAGAGTCTTGCATCAAAAACTCACCATGACAGTACAAGCCCCACAAGCCAGCCAGTTCTCTAGAAGTTCTTTCTTAAAAATTGTATTTGGTACTCGCAGCTTATGTAGCAAGCGGGAACAGTTAAGACATAAGTATCATACACGTTCACAGAAGACTGGTCATCACAAGAAAACTTTAAAAATCTGAATGCAGACTAGAAAAGGAATGTCACTTTTCTTTAAACCTTTCTTTTAAAAGAGGAATACTTTCATATTCTATCATTAGCCCTTACTGCATAACATACTATAATCAAATCATTTATAACCAGGAAAACGCATTCTACTCAACTCCTAAAAAACTAAAACCCACTACTCATCCTCACTTGTCAGGCTGGTTTCTAACTGTTTAAAGAAAAATCGCAATCAGAATCACAATCTACATCTCTTCTGAAATGGGGTAATCACATGGAGGAGAGCCCCCAGTGTGGCAGTTACATGCAAGTAACTGTCACGCTATTACATGCACAACACTCCATAGTGGCAGCAGGTACCAAAGAACTTGCCCACTACAGGAGCTAGAACATTCCTATATTTGCTTAAATGAAGTTAAGAAATCTATAATTTGGTCACATCTTAAAAACACTGTAGAATACAGATTCTCTTATTATTTATACTTGCCCTGTCCTGTTGGATAATTTGTTTGAAAAATTAAAAATAAAATGTAATAAAAATTCCCCAATACAAAAAGTCTAATCAATCACATAAACGCCCTTGTTAGTATGTAAGCGTACTTATGGGATTTGGTCTGCTTTCTTTTCAGGAAAAAAACCTCATTTTGCCCTAAGAGTTCCACTTTAACAAGAGCCTCTAGTCAGCCCAAAGTACATTCTCAGCACCAACCAACCATTGTGCTACTCATCCTTGTATCTCTTCCTTCTCAGCACCATTCCCAACCAAGCACAGCTCCACACACAAGTACTGGCAGAAACCAGATGTTTAATCCAAGTTTCCTTCAAACGATGAAGCCAAGTCTCCAAAGAATGAATCCTGAACTATGTATAAAGTCCTCTCAATAAACGCAAGCTTTATTTGTACTATCAAAGCCAGATTATACCAGTGGTTTGCACACAGTTATGAAGTTAAAGATGTGCTTCCACTAGAAGGGGACAAGTACAAGGCACATTTATATGCCAGTATAACTGTGGTCACGTTAGTGATTATACTGATACGACTACACTGGGAAGAACCACAGCTACAGTCACTCAAAACTTTTTGGATCAGGGCTTGGCCATCAAACACATTATGGCTGCTCAACCAAACATAAATTAACATTGCCTCAAAACAACAACAACTTTCTCAACCATCTATATTCAGGCATGTGTCACTCAACCATTTCTAGGGCCATTTTTAAATTAAGCTGCCACTGGTCTCGAGATGCAACAGTTTTACTTCCTCCCAGGTAAGTGATGCTGTTCCAAGGGCTTGCTATGCAAGAGTCATAGATCAACTTCTACCCTGAGACTTATGTGATAAAGTGTTATCACTTCCAGGTAGTGACAAGCCACCATTACAGTTTTTTTTCCCCCCCCCTTAACTTTGATTATTTTTTCTTCAGAAAGTTATGATACTCAGTTTCTCTCCATCTCAAATAATGCCAAATACAGATTAACTCATGCTGGGCATGGACACTGACAATATAGCGAGGTAAAGATACTCAATCTCATCTATGACCCAAGCATAAATAAGCTAAACAGAGTGGGTACCATTAGACACTGGACATCGACCACCCGCAATATTTAGTTGTACTACAGCTGAATTACAAAATAATCAAGCAGTGACCCATGGTGCTTTAAATGTCCATTCTTACAATAGAACCCACATAGCCAAAGAAAAGATTTTTACACTGCAGATCTGTGCCCTTGGTTAATGGTAAACCATGAATGACTGTGCAGTAGTCTTCTCTTCCAGTACTCAGAAGTGAACTGTTCCTGTTTGTTGCAATCTCCTTTTCCGGCATCTTGAACTGTAGGAAAACAAAACCACACCAACAGCCTTCCCCCCTAAGATCACCTTTCCCAAAACAAACAAACAAAAAAAAAAAGTGAGTTTGACACCATCTTCTTCTGTGTTCACTGAGCCCAGTTAGGTTGAAGAGCCACAACGACTTCTATTCTGGAGGGTAATAAGATGTGTACAAAATGGCATTCATGTGTACAGTTGACATACTCTACGAGCTGGTTGACTCTAAGCTTGATTTGGTCCAGTCTGCTGTTGCTGCATCTCTTAGGAAACATTAGTTATAGGTTTGTACTTCTTGAATCTGGTCCATTCACCAGTAGCATAGTTCATTTCAAAGACCGTATCAACCAACATAGTGGTGCTGCCAGTGCCATCTGCCTTTGGTAAATCTTCCGTATGCTCACTAAGTTTAATTTGGATGATGTCACCTTGCTCTTGGCAAGGATTCTCTGTGAAAACAAGAATAGAAAGAAATTATACATTTCAATACTGTATTAGAAAAGGTAAAGAGTACTTGATGGAAATTCTTATCTTATCCTGAAAAAAACAAACCCCAACAAACAAATCCCAACCCAGAAGTGAGCAAGTAATGTCCCTAATACACAGTCACACAAAGATCTTCCTCCCTCCCTACATCACAGACTGAGTTTTAAGGCTAACAAAAAAACAAACCCTAGACCCCAAAAGATAAACCCCAAAGCTGAAATAACTGGAATAACAAAAGGGGGAGTGAAGCATGACAATGTCATTGTTGTCTGCCCCAAGAGTCATAAGAGAAGCTTATATTTAAACAGGAGTTGGTTAAACTTGAACTACCATGGTTACTTTCTTTGGGATACATTTTGTAGTTAAAAGCCCAAATAATTATCAGTTGTGCTAGAAGCCCAAACAGCTTCACCAAAATCACTTGTCCAAGACTCAATTCTGTGCCAGTACAACTATCACTGTTAGATTTCAAGGTACCCAGACTGACACTCAAGAACGTAATAGCTGACACTGACTTACCCAACCTTCAGAAAGTGCCAACATTAATACTGAAGAACTCATACTGTTACATGCTTATCTATATATGTATGTGTGAATATCTATCACATGCACACTTTCAAAGTAATATTTTACCTTGTATTACAAAAGAAACATCCATGTAAAATTAAAGTTCATCCTCCTACTTTGGTTTGAAGTAGGATTTAGTACTAAGAGCACCATCATTAGATGCAAGATACACAAAACTTTCTTGAAGCCCCAAGGGCCCATCACAGTAACTCTACCCTGCTCATGTTCAGTGATGTACTGCATTAATCCCAATGTATGAGCCACATTTAGGCTCCAGCACACCAGTGGTAAGAGCCCTCAAATACCAAATTAGAAACCAGAGCTAGTAAAGATGGTAAGAGTTCACTTAAGGACTCTTAAGCCTCTTCTCATCTTACAGCTGATAATCTTCTAGGTAAAACAGCCTTGGTCTATTAAGGCCAGTATTTGACAGGATCTAGTTATGAGACAGCTGATCCCCTGTGATTCACAGCACCTGTGGTTACCTCAAGTCTGAGACAACAGTTGCTACATTTCTAATGCTAAGGAATTAGCAAAGAGGTTCTTGTATTGCCCAACTTGTAATGGAAGATCTTACATTCACTGGTCCTCCAGACAAACTACTAGGACCTAACTACTCTGTTCACTGTTCTGACTGGCTGCCATGTTTCTCTTCAGCCTCTAAGCCATGATACCATGTGTGTTCAGTTACATATAGTTTATGTTTAGCAGTTGCTCTGACAGACTGTTTGACTTACTGAAAATAGACCCTAAAGACCCATTTTTTCAGTTAGTTAGAACTAAAATAGTTAGAACTGTAATCCAGAAAACTACATACAGTCCAGAATAAAGCAAAGAGTCCAGTACATACAGAGCAATGCCTTGCCCTCACATAGATGCACATTTAGAAATGCCAGGCTGTGTCTCAGATTTGGGTATTTAAAAGCAAGCTAAATTAGCATCAATACATGCCTCTGGATCCTGCCATGAATCCAAGTATAAGAGCCTTTTCTGGCCTTGTAACTTTGTTTGCAGTCTTGAACATTTCCTGTGCAGCATACATTTGCTCCCTCTGCAAGAGATACAACAAATATGAATTCCAGTGGAGAAAACGTTGCCAGCAGTTACCATATTACTACCCACAAAAGAGGTGGAAGCTTGAAGATCTACAAAAAGTAAAACAAACAAAAAAGCACCTCAACCTCAAGGTTTCCCCTCTTATGATTACAACACAACACAGCAGTAACAACTGAATCCTGAAACTGGGAAAAAATCCAACCTATCTTAAAAAAGTTACAGAAACATAAGAGACAATGTTGTATTTTTATATTTTCTTTATGATATCAGGAAAAAAACCTCAATGCTTGCTCTACAGTCTAAACCCAGGTTTCAGAGGAATTTTTTTCTTTAACAAATGAAGTAGAGGTACTAAAAAGAAGTCACCCAGCAAGTTCAGATCTTGCAAGACAGGCTTAGCAAAGCCTTCCAATCAGCTCTGCATCTTGAATTAGCTACCTGCTTAACTCCAAGCATGCATGTAATATACATCAATATATCAGCAATAAGAAGCTTCAGGATGTACATAATTGCTGTTTAGTTTCCTCTCCACTCTCAGGTTTTGTGTAATGGGGAGGGTGAGGAGATCAAGAAATAAAGGCTTTTGCCTTAGAATAATCTATTTATATATTTTCTTCTACCACAGCAATGACAGAATCCGTTTTAGCAGCTTATGTTACATGCAGTGGGCTGGGCAACATCTCTGCTGGAAAGATACCTTACTCTTTATAAAGACATTTGGGAGAAACACAATACTACTGTATGTAAGAAACAGCAGTAAATAAAGACATCTTGCCATGACATTAACACTGCACAACTAAAACCCTTGTGATTAAGACTGCAATGCTAACAAAGCCACAAAACATTTTCATTATCTTCGGTTATAAAAAAAAAAAAAAAAAAAGCAGCCTCACCCCACTCCATGACCCAAAGGCCAGAAACTGTCAACACGCTAAATGAAATCAGTAACAAAAATGTGTGTTTTCCAATCTACACCAGAAGCAGCAGTCAAAAAGAACCTGGTTTTACTTACTGTGAGAGAGAGGCTTTTTTTCGGTGGTGGCTGTTGCTGAGTTTGGGGGGCAGCTTGTGGTGCTTGTGCTGCAGGGGAAATGGCAGGAGGTGTGGTGGGAGTGAGGGGTGAGGTAGGTGTAGTTGCAGGTGGATTAGAGTTACTATTGTACATGGGTGTTCTCTGTTTGAACTGTGCAGGAAGAGTCGTAGTAGCATTTGGAGCTGCAGGCTCTTCAGTCTGTCTGTTAGTCTGCAAGGCCTCTCGTGCAGTGCCAGCTGCAAAAACCCAATCAGAGTGATTAAAAACATAATCCACAAACAGGGATTAGCTTTACCAATGGCCTTTAAAGAAAACAAAAAAATTCCAATTATTCCATTTTAGAACCATGATTCAATACACCATCTAATATCTATAAGAAAACTTGAAGTGCTAATGCTCTTTCCACTCAATTATCTTTAGCAGTAATTAGACAACTGAGTGACTTGCTGTCCAATATGGATCACACTATATTTAGCATCAAATTTTATATTTAATGGATATCAGATTTATTAAATTGAAACTGCTTTATTTGCTTTTTAGCTTATACTGCTGTAACAACTGTACCCTGACCCTACCAAGATTATTACCCTACTGTTACATAGAAGCCCAAACCATAAAAATATTTCATCATCCTTTACCTAAGGTAGCAGCTGCTTCCAAAAGAAATGGTAATTAAATCTCAGCCAGTAACAAATACTGAAAATACACAAGTCCTTAAACAGATAACAGAATTAAGTGTAGTCTTCATAAATCACTCATTATTTAAACACTAACTGCTAAGAGAGATTAAAACCTCACAGTATCAACACATTCTCTTACTTCTCAGTGTTGATCCATTCACCTGCATTTAAGGGAGCTACTGTCCCAAATCTGGCTGCAGGTGGAGCTTACATACATGATCAAGTTACTGTGACTTCCTAAGTTACCATCTGTCCAGCAAACAGGAATTACACAGGACACATTCCAGCCAGTTATGTTCTACTGCAGCTCTTAGACACAGGCACAGCTGCTTAAGCATCTTTCACGAGTCTCAGGAGGTTTAAGGTAACCTACTCACATTGTGTTCACAGTAGACTAAAAGGCAGATAGAGACCAGAGCGACGCTGATGCCTTTCAGATCAGATTTTAGAGAACAAGAGGTCTACCACTCTCCATCTAGGTACAGGCACAGGATTGGTTTTAACAGTATCACAGAACAACAGGGGTTGGAAGGGACCTCTGGAGATATCTGGTCCAACCCCCCTGCCAAAGCAGGTTCACCTAAAGGAGGTTGCACAGGATCACATTCAGGCAGGTTCTGAATCTCTCTAGAGAAGGAGACACTACAACTTTTCTAGGCAGCCTGTTCCAGAGCTCTGCCACCCTCACAGTAAAGAAGTTTTTTATACAGCTATACTTTAATATAAAGAAGTTTTAATAAGAAGTTTTAATCCAGTAAGATGTGGAACAGGACAGTGAACACTGGAGAGGACAAACATTTGTAACAATTAGTTACCCCTTAATATTGTACAATTCTCTTAAGTTTCATTACTGGCTTCCTCTCATGTCAGAATAACCACCTTGCATAAAGTAACATATCTTAACTATGTAACCTCAGATTACATGAGACTTCCGTATATCAAGGGAAGTTTTATACTTCTCATCTGTAACATAAAGCTAGATATCCCATACACCAAAAGGAAAAAATAAGTTAGAAATAGAGAACAAAGATGATAGAGAATTTTAAACTAGGCTTTTCCTGCTGTGGAATACAATGCCAAGGCTCTGGAAAATAATACTAGCTGCTGACAACACCGATGTGCTCTTGGCTACATTCCTTCTGGAGAAGCCAATTTTCTGCCAGAGAAAGATGTGCACAGACCTTACAGAGATTCCGAACTGTTCCAGGGCCAAGAATAGCAATCAGGTTTTGCATATGCATTTTTCTATAGTGACCAACACTCCACAGCTCACTTACATGAGGACAAACATTACAGTAGCAAATCACAACAAGCAGGAGTAAAAATAATGCATTAAAGTGAAATGTTGGTTCTCTGGTAACTACAAGGTCTGGTAATGAATCCTGGTCATGCATATCTGTTAGGGCAAACAGATACATTCCTTTCAGACTTCACATGCAGCAGGGAAAAATAAAACCAAGCGTGTTAAAATAAAAGGTGTGGAGATAAAGGATTTGTACACTCTCTTTTACTCTAGGCAATTTTTTAGAATTGAAAATAATGTAGCACTTCTCAAAACATGCAGGAGCTCAGCTATTATCTGTCAGAGTGTTATAAAAAGGTAACAGGAAAATGGATGGCTTGATCCCAGCCTGTGCAAAAGCTAACACATACTTGTCTCCAGAAATGTATCTGACTCTTGAGAGCAACTGTAAGTTGTAAGTGCCTACATATGGAAGTGTGTGCAGAGTATATACTCTGGACTTATGTGTATTACTGGTGCCTCTCTAGGGATTAAAAAAAAATGCTGGATTTTCTACTACAGAGTAAGGAAAAAAACACCAGTAAATTGCATTGGTTGCTGGATTGAACTAGCAGTCTTCTCAAGACTTAGAACCAACAAGCATCTTCTTTATTTAGGTTAAATAATGTCTGGTTACCCCAAACCCAAAGGCTGGGTTCCTGCAATGGATTTTTAGATTAAAGTTACATTTCAGTAGAATTGAGGGATAGGATGTTTGTAAAAACAAAACACCACAACACAACACACCAACAACAAACACCACAAAACAAAACAGCAAGACAACCTGTACAGCTGGAGGCTTTTAGGTCCACAAAGCAAAAAAACCCAAAACTTTTACCTGGCTGTGTTTCAGAGCTTGGGATGTAGGAGGAAGACGGCACCACACTGGGGGTAGCAGGTAAGTAACTTGTAGAAGGTAGTGCAGGCTCATTGTTCAACGAGCCAAGTTTCTGCAAAACAGAAAATAAAGTGTTATAGCCATAACTGCCTATATTCATGTGCTGTTTATGCATTTAAATACAATTTAAACACTAGTTCTGTTGAGAACTATGATATTCCTTTGAGGAATTTAATTATGGACTCATCCGTTAGGGCAAGTTTGCCCTTTCAAACCTAATTCCCTATACAAACTTCAGACATTACAATCACCCTAGGAGAGGTTTTTATTTCCCCTAATTCAGACCAAAGTTGCTTCCCAAGGCACAATCTGAGCCAGCAAAAAAATACTGTTATGCAGAAGGTACTCCTGCAAAGTGAGTTGAGCTGCTGTTCCTTTGTCCCATTCCTCAGCTGGGAGTGTGGAGACCAGATGATGAAATTTGTGCAGATGGTGCCCTCTGAAGCATTACACTATAGAAATAAGTGATCTTCTGCCTGAGCAAATATGCTCTTTGCTATCAGCAAGTGGAAACCTGTGTTCATCCATGGGCAAAAGGCCTACTAAAATATCAGCCAAGAGAATGCAAAGGCCTCTGGGATATAAGCAAGCAGCATAAACACAGGGAAAACCCAGTTTCCACTGAAATAGACAGTCAACACCAACATGTCAGATGTCATCTAGGATCAAGCCAAAGAAATTGCCAACTTTGGGACTTAACTATGCATGATATTGCACATATGGCATAAAGACAACAGCACAGGATCTCTGGAGATCTTCACTTTAGTCCAATTCAACCTTATAAGCACAAGGGGCTGACAGAGGAAGTAAGTTTTTGGGGAAAAAGTCTAACAGACAAATAAAGCGGCCTTACTAGACAAAAGATGGATGTTCTGTAAAGTGTGGAGCTTGCCAAAGAAGATACTCAAGCATTCTGCAGAAGGATAGGCAACAACCTTCACTCCTGATGTAGGCCAACCACTATCTATGTTGGTTTTGGCACATGTGCCATAGTTTGCTACCCCCACAGCCATGGGACCAATGTTACATGTGCTCCCCACTATACTGCAGAGGAAAACATGCCTGGCTCACCAACCAAACCACAAAGGTCTTTTAAACAGAGTGCTCTCCAAAGAAAGGCAAGCGCTTCATGTCAACACAGGGACTTAAAAGAGGCAGAGGTAACCACCACTTCAAATTTGCAACAAAAGTGGACACTTAGGATTTGAGATGGATTTCTATTGTCCTGAGAGGCTTGCAACACTGGTGGCAGCAGCCTCAAATGATTTATTGTACTTAAAAAACCCAGTTTAAATTAATTCCGCACCAAGGCTTGCTGGAATAGAACAGTTTAAGAAGTGGGGAGAGGACCTAATGTTCTTGCAAAAGCGATCTCCTGACTGAGAAAACAGAAAGCTGCATCTATTTTTGCAGTGCACCATACTTGAAAGAATAGAAAAGAACCCTACACACAACTCCTCCCCCCATCTCCCACCCCCCAACTGAACTATGTCTAGCAACAGTTTAGCTCTTCCAGTAGATTCTAAACAACTTTTGGATTGAAAAAACCCAAACCAAAACTGTTAGAAGGAGCAACCACCTCTGAACATTATGGGTTTCAGGGAGCATGGGTAATTTGGATAGAGATCTGTTCCACTGTATTTCTCCTCCCCTTTCAGTAGTAATGGCACTGGCTAGGCCTAGCTATAGACAGGTTTGGAAACCTCAGAAGCAGCTGCCTTCTGGGATTAAGCATCAATTCTCAAAGATTTACAAGCTAAAAATAGAGAAAAGAACCAGAGGAGAGTGCTAGCATGTAGGTTCTTTTCTCGAGCAAGACAAAAGATGAGTTTATAAAGACTTCTTCCTTGGCTGCTTATATTCAGCTATCCCTCCTGGGCACAGGCCAATGACGAGTGCTCCTCACTGAGACTTCCGTGGACACTATTCCACTAGAGTCACAAAGGATGCACAGGCACAGAGCAAAACCTGCAGGAACTCCTGAAAATTACTCTCCCTCTCTAGAGTCACAAAGGATGCACAGGCACAGAGCAAAACCTGCAGGAACTCCTGAAAATTACTCTCCCTCTCTAGAGTCACAAAGGATGCACAGGCACAGAGCAAAACCTGCAGGAACTCCTGAAAATTACTCTCCCTCTCTAGAGTCACAAAGGATGCACAGGCACAGAGCAAAACCTGCAGGAACTCCTGAAAATTACTCTCCCTCTCTAGAGTCACAAAGGATGCACNCAACTTGAGGCTGTTTCCTCTTGTCCTAAATTATGAGCTGAACCACAATGTATACATCCATCAAGATACAGTAACTGAGTAATTAGGCAGAACCAGCTAATTTTGTGATATTAGAAAGCATCAAAACCAAAGAAATTTAATTGCAATGATGATTTTGTTGTGAGATGGTACTCATTTTTTTGGTGGCAAATACAAAAAGATTGTTCTGGTGCAAATATGCTGCCTAATGTATCTTCCTGATATGGTTAATTAGAGCACTGCACTGCCACTTAATATATCAGATATTATTCACTCGTTAAGATCACTCAGCCATAATTTTGGAGAGCACTAAAAATTCTTTCAAGATTACTTTCAATTAAATTTCTTGGCCACAGAGCCAGTAGAAATAAACATACCAAATTTCTCAGAACAGTTCCAGTACTGAAGCCACTCGCACATCTATGTGCTACCCAAAGCACAACTGACTAGTCCAATACTTTCATACAACTGAGTCAAGTTATTACCTACACATATGGCACTGAAAAAATAAGTGAAAATCCTCCCTTAAGGCATTTTTGGTCAGGTTGGGTTTTTTCCTCCTTTTTTTAAAGTTCAGCTGAAGATAAGTTTTAACAAATGAAGAACAAAATGATACTACAAATCCAGTTCCCATCTGCAGGTATATTAGCAGCCTGTGTAAGCAGCATGTATACCAACCTAATGTCTTTCTTCTTCTCTTTG
>VYZX01029662.1:191113-244519 GCA_013401335.1 Brachypteracias leptosomus | reverse complement strand
AAAAAAAAAAAAGGCATCATATTTCTGTAACTTTCACCAACAGAAAAGGCTTACCTTTTTCTCTAAGCTCTCCTAAAATATCTTGAACATTGGGATTCTGTTCTTCAAGATCAAGGTTAAGGGAGCCAGTATCTGGAAAGGATTTTAAAATATCAGCTACCATTAAGACCCAGGGGTCTGAATCCAAGGTAGCGAGCTGGATAATTTCAGTCAGTGCCCCTTTCATCTAACAAAAAAAGAAAAAGAAAATCAGCCAATTGGAAACAGTTTTAAACAGGTTATAGCTGGATTTTTTTATTTTAAAAAGACACTAGCATAAACATGCACAATGTTTTACTACTGGGGAAGAGGGAGACTGCTTCAACACAGTTAGTTACACACTAACCCTACAACTAAGTAAAGAATGAACCAAGGTAATTTTTTTTTATATTGCTTTTGGTCAATCTAACCCAAATTTGCTTTAAGCTTTTTGGCAGCTTGAAGCTTTGTTTAGCACTCAACATTTTAACTAAAATTAAGATGCCAGATTCTTACATTACTGTCTTCTTACACTTACATTCCCAGTGTACCCACACCTTATATTCAGTGATAAGAATATGTAACTAGAATACAACACATTATAAATAATAGGCATCTAAATGACGATGTGCCCCTTTCTTGGGCTACAGAACAATTAGACAGACTATATCAGCATCATATGAACATAAACCCAAGTCCTCAAAATTTTACTTTAGTCCCTAATAATGTTTCATGCTAACCAAAACTGTATTGTTTGACAAAAACTATGATCACAGAAGCAGACCCAGCCCTCTAATATGCCACAAGTAACAAGAGTTTCCATCTACCCAAAGTTTCTATTGTCCAAAAAAGTATTTTTTCTTTAAGCACCTATCTTTAAAAAGATGCATAAGATTAATTTAAAAATTCCTTGTCATAGCAATTCATTTCCATTACTAATCAACATGTCTGTTGGCCCTATGAAATGAAACAAAAATAAGGTGACTACAATTGGGAGTTTACACAGTGAATCTCTTAAATCAGTTGTTTTACTTCATTCACAAGTTAGCTTAAACCTCCCAAATAAAGACTGAACACTTGCTTTTTTCCTAAGCAAACTTTCATGTGAGCATCAAAGCATTAGCTTCACAGAAATAAGACGTTTGAGATGTACTGTGCGTTTATCAAGCCATAAAACATAACAGTATAATTATGTACTTAGGTATACTTTGGGTGGTGCTAACATTGAAGAACTTAAAAGCAAGTATAAGGAAATACTTGAATTTTCATTTTTCACAACCCATTGTGGCACATATAGCTTAGTCACAGTCTACATGTTTCTGAACACAGGGAGAAAAGCAAAAGATTCATCTTCACCTTTGTGCTGTATTTCTATCCCTTTATTTAGAAACAGCCTTCTCATATATGGAAAAGTTAAAATAAGATTACTCTACATGCAACTCTAAGAAATAAAAGTTAAATTTCTACTCTCCACTTTTCCCCCAAGCACCTTAAAACCTCAGAGGTGGGCAAACATTGACATTTCTCAATTCCTTTCACCCACACAACGCTACTGCCCTCTCACTTCAGAAAGGTTTACAAGCACCCTATAAGGGCAGTTTGTCCTTTACCCCTTGCATGTTTTAGCACTCACAGTAACCTGCTTGTGAAACTGCATCAGCTCACCAGATCGAAAACTAGCATCTCTCCATAGCTCTAAGCTCAACAAGCCCCTTGGCCACACAAACACTAGAACCACGAAAGGAGTGGATCAGAAAGGAGACTACAACAGTCAGTTACCCTCTTCAGCAGCACTATCAATTTCCTTTGGATTCAACTGACCACAGAACTATGGCCACACACTGTTTAATGTGTTAGCAAGTTTAATCAACACTTACCAATGGAGAGAATCAGTGTCTAAGGTTCTAGCCTTTGTTGTTCTCCATTGCTCATTTCTTTCTCAGTAAACACAAACCCACCTAGACTCCACCACAGACCTGTCAACCTCTCTATCTAACCATAAACTGCTCATCAGAATTATCTTCTACAGTGGATGAGTGTGAACACTCTCGAAACAAAGCCCCTTATCCTCCTCTCAATCACGTAGGAATTACAGTATGAATTTAAACAAAACCCCTGAAAATTTACAACATACCATGAGAACTGAAGAAGCTGTGGTTTATTTACACTTTTACAAGCTTTTATCCAGACATGACTAGTGCAGGTAAGTGTATATAATGTCTTTTCCTCCATCAAAGCAAACCCAGGCAATTGCTGGGAGGAAAAATGTCTCCTGTATCCTCCCAATTTACCCTACATATCTACTCCACAAAACTCCTATTTGTACCAAATTCAGAGAGCTCTACATGCCTATATCATGCATGTTCCTATAGAGCTCATCTGGGCGCCTTACACCCACACTGCTCTCAAGGCAGCTAAAGTTCAAGGAACCTACTTATTGCCAGAACCCACCACTTCACGTGATTTTGGTTCCTTGAAGAAAGGAGCCCTGAAACAACTTGTTTGCCTGCCACTGGGCAAATAACATTATCACGAGGACTCACAGCAGAAAAAGCCACTGTCACATACAGGGAAGCAGAGTAGGCTACCATGTCCTGTGAGCTAACCAGAGACCTTGCCTGAACATGGGTTTGCATTTAACAAGCCTGGATCTGACTGTTGACTCAGGTTTGTCTTTAAATGGCAATTTAAATATATGTTCCTAGTTTGCTGTCAAACTGGCAGCCAAGGAAAAAAAAGTTTCATTTGTGGTTTGAGAATGCATGAAATGCAACTCAAAATAACAGAGAATCCCACATACAGTTTTTCTGTTACTTTAAAGAGCGCAGCCATAATCCAAAGATCTTCATCTGTGTAAGGTTGCAACATTGGGTCACTAACAAGTCCCATCAGCTCCAACTAGTGCCATGTTAAGCACAAATGTCAGGATCTGATGCAACATGTTCTGGCATCTCTCATCTAAAACTTAAGGATTTTAAGCATTTTTCCACAGCTTGCTGCCCCCTCAAAAAAAAAAAAAAAGCATAGAGCACTACTAGAAACAGCTAACAAGAAGGATCAGGCATGATGGAAAAAAGTCTGGAAACAGAGACAAGTGGAGATTAATAATGGCTTTGCAGGAAGAATACACAAACAGCACTGTGAGAAGGGATAAAAAGGAAATGTTACTAGAAACATGCAAAGTGACAGCTCCAAGATGACTTCTTACAAAGAATTCCCATTCATTTGCTTCATATTATGCCTAAATTAATATATGTGACTATGCCTTTAGACAACTGCATCAACAGTTGGCTAATAAACCCAATCAAGTTCCAATTTTTCAGGAGTCACAGAGAAGGTGATATTTAAGATGTATCTGTATTATAGAGCATTTTCATTAAGCTAAAAGTATTGAATTGAAAGTACAGCATTAATATTTAAGTGATACAAACAAAGATGGATCAAATATCACTAGTGTATATGTTCTGTATTTTAATCACAAAAGAGTAGATGTGGCCAAGACTAATATTAGATTAAAATATACCACATTACATCACAGAAACGTTAAGGACACTAACCACAGGCCAGTGTTTCCCTCCAAGCACAGAGGGAAAGGCAAGCACCATGTGCCCTCTTGCTCCCTTGCACTAATACTTGCCAGCTCCCACTTGCAGAGGGCTCCTGATTCACACAAGCAAGAAGAAAGAGTCTTGATTTTTGCTCTCTTACAGCTACTGAAATAAAAGACAGGCCACTGCCAGGATAGGGATTTTCCTCTGAAGATAATTCAGAGAGCACAGTAGAGTCCTCATTCCAGACCCAGTTGTAACATCACAGTCTAGCCCTGAACAAATAAATTAAATGTTGGCACAAAAAGAAAATCTGCACTCGCCACTGTGAATCGGGTTAACAAGGATATAATATACAAAAATAAACAGAAGTAACTGTTCTGCCAAATTCACAACTGAAACTCTGGTCAGCACTACACTGAGCTTTAGGCATCATTTCAAGTAAGTGCAATTATCTAGAAAAAATTTTAGCAGATGAAAAGCTGGGGGGCAGGGAGATTCAAAAGTCAGCAAGTTCTGCCCAGAGAATTACAGTGGGAAAGGGTATTTCTGATAACTGCCTGCAAAACACACTTAAAATGAAAATGGGAGCCAATTATCCTTATTAGTCAGCAGGAACAAACGAGCAGTAATGAGGTTCACAGCAGGATAAAAATGAGCTTTATTACCTATTCCACGGGAGTATTATGAGGGTTAAGTCACTTATAGATATACAATATTAGGATTGTTGAATGAAAACATTATGAAAATTGAGGAATATTACATTTGAGAAAAACACACTTAAGTAAAGGACTGAGCTTTCAAGAGAGCTCATTGCAGATTCACTTGTCTAGACTGAAGCTTTCCCAGAGATTTAGAAAGGACCAGCAGCCAATTAAACCTCCTCTAAACCAAATACCACCACACTCTCTTTGATTCCCACATAACTTTTTACTCAGATGTCTGCTCCCAAATGGTTTCCATGTTATTTTATGCTTCAGTGAAAATGCTTATACAGAAAATTATACAGAAAGCAAAGAAAAAAATATTTTGAAGAGAAAATAACTAAGTCCAATCTCTTACCTATAGAGGGGAATATCATTTAATGTGCCACATGACAAACCAGTAACATAGTCTGCAACCACTATCAAGATTCCCAAAGCTTTACAAAGCTGATACAACAAATTAAGTTTCCAAATGCCAGCTCAAGTGCTTCTCACAGGCTGGCACATGGCACACAAAACACACATGTGATTTCCAAAGAACCTGATGAAGTACTTTCACAGTTGAGTTTAATCATTTTCAGATACATGAGTGATTTCCAAATGACAAGCTTTAGTTCCAGGTAGCTACAGGTATCCTACACTGATGTATTTCTGGTAGCAAAAAGACACCATGTTCAGCACTCCACAACACACTGAGCAGAGAATACTGTAGAGAAGCACACAGCACAGCTCAGATATGCTGAACACATATATATGCACATATATGTGTGTGTATATATATACACACACACATATGACATCCAGAACATATATATAAGGTATCCAATGCCAGATCAAATATCCAAAATCTTGATGGTAAGTGATGTAACAAATCTTCACAAATACAACCTATTTTAGCAAACTGACCACAAACGGTGAGTATCTAATAAAACACCCCTTTCTGTCAGCAGTTCAGTTACACCAGCTGTTTTTACCATTTATAGAAGGAAGTCTATAATGGTAATAGCAGACCTACTAGCAACGTTAAGGGCTTCTGCCTCATGAGTTTTTAATTTTTAACCATTTTTTAAGCCCTTCCTCTCAGTTAAAAAAAAAAAAAAAAAGAAAAATCACGCTTCCCTGAAATAATCATTACAGGTACTTTGCAAAGGACGGAAAATCTGCTAATCCCTAGATCTCCATCAAGCATTCTCTGTTTACAATGAAGTTTATGATTGAATTCACAAATTCTGCCAAAGGGAAAAATCCCACAGTGTTTTTTGTTACTGCAGTAACAAGAGCTTTATATTTGGAGTACGCTAAAAGATGCAGCAACTGCCTTGCTCTTCTTCACATACACTTTATCTCCAGGGCTAACAAAAGCACAGATCAAGTAAAGCTGCTGGCTACCATCTTCCTCAGAATCAGCTTAAAAGTTTTTACCCACCCAGAGAACACTCTTGCAGTATTTCAACAGACTCTTTCAGCTGTCTTGAATTCTGCTCCCTCAGAGTCAGCATGAGTGTTATTCATGAAGGTCCCTAAGCTTTTTAAAGCAATTTTCTCTTTGATCGACAGACATCACTAATTTGTGAGCTTTTTCTAAACAATGCAATACTTATTTCTTCCAGGCTATTGGACTTTTCACACCACTTCAGAAGAATTTTTCCATACTCTGAGCTCATGTGAGCTTATGCACAGCTGCCCATCCCCCTTCCTGGTCTTAGCTATTTTGTTTGTCCAAAACACAACTGCATTTATCACACAAGCAAAACAGCTTGTGCACTGGACAGGCACAAACATGAATATAATGTTCTAATTCTTGCTCAGCACATGTAATTTTTTATGGTTTTTGGGGGTTTTTTTTAAAGCAGCACCAATTACATGTAACAATGCACAATCATACAGATGCATGTGGCAAGACAAAAACCGACATACACCAAACTACCATCTAAATGTGATGCTTGTGCATTTTCAGTTTAGGAGAACATGAAAGCTGGGCATACAATAATCCAAATTACATACTGTCTCCCCCCAGCTGCCTAATATATACATATATTAAGCCTAAGCAGCAGCTGTGTCCTACCCAAGAAAGAGATTGGTGCAAGCACAGCTGAGGATACAGAAGCAGGTGAGGATTAACTACGCACTACCTCCATGACTGTTACCAGGAACCAATACCACACATGGTGGAAGTAGGAGAGGAATTCCTCAAACCTACGAAACAAATACATGCTTCCCAATTATTCTCCAACTATTGCCCCAAACATCAGCAACTGCCTACTGGTAAGAATAGGCCAGCTGCAGATGAGGTATGGTCCAGGGCCAAGTGAATAAGCTTGCAGAGCTAGCTCAGACACAAGCCAGCCAACTTAATAGCTGGGGTAGGACACTAAAGAAAAGCATCAGCTGTTCCCAAATAGGTACAGAGAAGCAAAAAAAGCATGGTAATTTTCCTCAAGTAAGACCTAGCTACAAGAACATGGGGAAAACACTGTTCAGTGCAGACCCCAGATCTTCCATTCCCCAAGTTTCAGCACTTGCTGCTGTCCTTCCTAAAGCCGAGATGTACGACCTGGGACACCTGCACAGCTGCCAGTATTAAGGAAGGAGCGGGAAGGAGGCCCAACATAATCGACTGCTCCTAAACGGATACTGCCTCTGTCCTAATCCTAGAACTACCACTGCCTCAGAAAAGCCCTCTTCCCCAAAGGCACTCAAGCTCTATCAAAACACGGCCCTACAACTACGAGTCCGTGTGAAGGCATAGGATGGGTTTCAGGTCGAAAACATTTTCGGAAGATCAGTGCCAGAGATTCCCCGAAGAGTAGGAGGGGCAGCAGCAAAGCTTCCACCCCACTCACTGCCTTACCACGGGGAATCTGAGCGCTTTTCCTCACACCAAGGACCCAGCCCTCCGAGCTGGGCCTCAACGGACCGCTCTGCCAACTCAGACCTTCCTCCCCTCCGCGTCCAAGAATGGCTGCAAGGGAGAGGGGGGACGTCTGGAGCCCGCACCAGCCGTCGGGGAGCCGCCGCCGCCGCTCGGCTTCCCGCCCTCAGGGCTACGGCGGGCGGCTGCCCGCTCCGCCTGCCCGCCGCGCCAGGGCTCTCCCCTCCCCACAGACTCCGTGTGAAAAGAAAAGGGCGGGGGGGAGGTGGTGCTGGCGCTGCCTCCCCTTCTCCCCTCTCGCCACCTCCGACCGGCCTCTCCCACCCTCACACACACACCCCACTCCCGCTTCCCGCGCAAGCTCCTACTCAGCTCTCACCTCATCCACCGCCCGGCGGGGCAGGTGCAGCATCCCCAGGAGCAGCTTGAGCTTGACGGCCGAGGAGAGGCCGTGGAAACAGAGGCGGATGTTGTCGATCACCGAAGCCGTAAGCAGCGAGGCGATGCTCGGCGGCGCCCACAGCTCGTCTGTGGAGCCCAGTTTGTTGTGCAGCCACAGGCCAGTGTCGCTCTCCCGCATCGACGCCATCTTGGGAGCGGGGCGAAAAAAGAGGGGATTCTCCACTGGCATTTTATAAAGACACCTAAAGGGAGGAAAGGAGGGGGTGAGGACCCCTGCGGGTCGCCGTCTTGTTCGTAAGCCAAAATGGCGGCGCCCAATGAGGTTGCGCCACCGAAGGCAGAGATCCTGCCGTAACCTAAAATGGCGGCGCCCAAGCGGCGAAAAATAGTGAGGCTCTTCTCATGTCTCTTTCAGATTCAAAATGGCGCACGCCACAGCCTCCGTATTGCAAGATGGCGTCGCCTCACGGCAGAGAAGCTTATCTGTCCCCCGACTCGTTGTTCCTCACAGTCCGCTCCAACTTCTCTGCGGCTCTTCTCTCCAGGGCAGAAAAGGGCCGAGCACCAGGAGTGGGGTGCGCAGCCACCGCAGCGCCGGGCGGCACAGGTCGGAGGCAGGCCGGAGCCCCCCCTTCCCCTCCCCTCCGAGGGCACTGGCGTTCCCCAGCCGGCGGCTCCCGCCTTCCCCTTCCTGCCTGGGAGCCGCCTCACTGGCTCGGTGCGCCGAGCGGCTGCCGCTGAAGGCGGGAGAAGGGCTGAGGACCTCGCTGCTACCCCGCCCTTCCTGCCCGGGGCTGGGCCGGCCTCCGGGCCTCAGCGTTTGGCAGAGCACCACGTCTCCTTTGCTCACAGCCCCCCTGTCCCGAGGGGCGGGTCACCCGGCCCTTAGCGGGGCCCACCAAGCCCCTACCAGCGCCCCTTTTGCTCCCTCTGGGCGGCCTGCGTTGAAAAGTATCGGTTTTCCCCAGCCAGCAGCATGGGGAGCTTATTAGAGCTAATTGCACCTTAAAGTGCACCCACCTCCGTTGCTTTTCTCGGGTCGTGTCAGTCCTTGGCTTTTCTCTCGGCCAAACCAGCTCGGGCAGCTTGCTGACACGGCGCTAGACAGTGAAACCCCCCAGTGGTGCTACGATTTGGCACGAATTAAGTGTTTTTAGCATAATATTCCCCAGAGGTTTTTGTGCTGGGTGCTTCAGAGGTGTAGGAGGTTACCTCAGTGTCTCTGACGGTAGTGGTAGGCACTCAGAAATTGGGGGTTGGTATCCATACATTCACATTCCCTCGTGATTTGTCTCATTGTTATTTAAATGTGAAAAATTAATCAATTTCCTAAATCCCAGAAGACTCAAAGACTTTTTAAAGTGTGGCATAAACGGTCCATTTTAGCGTCTTTCTAATTGAAATGAAAGCACTGGAATTGTAGGAGTGTATAGCAAATTCATCTCTCTTTCTCTGAAGTTTTTGAATGAGAACATTTTCTTTGTGACATTCTTCCTTTAAAGAAGGTTGTTTACAACCTGATTTCCCTCAGAGAGCAGAGCAGTTATTGCTGAGGTGCTTTATATTTCCTCAATATGGCCTTGTGGCGTGTTGTATTTTATTCTTCTTCCCAACTTTTACTAATATCCAAACTGCCGGTCTGCAGCTCTTGGGTGCTGTGGAACACTGACCTTTTATCAGTGTGGAAGTGTTAGAGCAGTTACAGCAAAGAGTTTGTTAGAGCAATGAGTTTCTATGTGAATAAATTATATATATAGTACATTAGGATTTATTTTTTCCAAAACTAATCATTTAAAATGTGTATGCAAATGCACATCCATGCATTTTGTTGGTACTATCAATGTACACTCAAAACAAACATGATTTAAGAAAAAACTTGTGTATACAGTCAGCTGATGGTTTTGAACTGCAAAATCAGAGTCGAGACATTTTGTCTAGCACATAAATGGTTCTGTCCAGAATTTCAGTTGACCTCTATCTCAGTATGTTAGTTCACTACATAGTTGTGGGAGAATTATTTATCCACAAGTAACTATTTACCTGTTAGTTTGTATGGGGAAAAAAAATTGTAAATAAGAGACTGCAATAAATGATTAAATTGAAAACAGAATTGATGAATTAAATGAATTAAAGCAGAAGGTTTAAAAAACAGATGTAAAGGAATGGTATTAGTTTAGACATATAATTAACATGTCACTAACACTAATAACCTTTACTCTCCAATAATTATACCCAGCTGTTTAAAGCAGGCACCAATATTGCCAAGACTTAGTTACGTGTGTGAAATCCCAGCCAGGTCACTGGAGCTATTTGTTTCATGGCAGGAGAATGAGCTTTGGATTGCAGGCAGAGGCATGTGTTCCTGTACCTTATGTAGCCCCTGATAGATTTAGGTCTGATTTTACTTAAGGATATGGATTCTGCTGTGAGAAACTGTTCTGAAAATAAAAAAGCACGAAGTGGCACAATTGTGACAAAATTCCCCAAACCTGTTGGTGAAGCATAGTTTAATACTTCACCCTTAACTCTGCTTTCTGCTGTCAGCTACTTTTGAAAATGTATAATCCATGAGACTACAAAGAACTATCAAAAAAATCTAATTAAGGAAAGCTAGTAGTGTTCTCACCTTCAAATGTGAGGAGAATAGTAACCAACTCCTAAAGGTGGGCTGGAGGAAGCAAATCGGAGAACATGAGATGGTTTGAGCAGCTGAGTTATCTTCAGGCAGTAGCTAACGCAGAGAGTTAAACTGGTTCCATGAGATGGCACAAACGGTTTTCAAGCATCAGACCTGATATAAGTGCTTGACAACTCCATAGTGTCAAGTGTGCAGTTGTAGAGCTTCACGTGGATCAAACGTTTTTTGAAGGGGTAACTTTGTTCCAGTAAACTTTACGTGGGCTTAGGTCATGGCTTCCTCAGGCAGTGCCAACCTGCACACTGATGGAAGGTAAGGGACTACTACTACAGACTTTGTTCTTATGCCTTCCTCGGGGAATCTATTTTTGGATACTGTCAAGTGTTAAACACTGCGCTGCGTGGCCATCTAGTCCGAGCTACTGTAATCACTTCTGTGTTCTTATCTGAAGTGTGACTTGAAAAGGGAGCCAGTTCTGTGATATGTATCTGGAATACTAGGCTTTGAGTAGTCAGTTTGGCTCCAGTCCTATCACCTGCACATTTGTCCCTATCAGCTGTGAGCCGAATGGGCGTGCATGCTTTTGTCCTGCCTGCTTACCAGTACCTTAACTTTCTGTTGGAATATAATAAAGCATTATTTATTTTTTTACCTAAATTTTATTTAGCTCAAGTAGTGATTTTCAGAGTAACATGGCAAATATAAAACTGCTTATTCTTCAGGGATTCCTGGAACTAGAAAGGATACACTTGATTTCACTGGAAGTGCTTTATATCCCACATGATGCTGCATTACACAGGTAACTGGATGCAGAGGTTTTCTCCTCGAAGTTGCAAGTCCCTTTTTCAAAGTTGATGATATTGAATATGAAATTGTTGAGAAGAGTTGGAGCGTGCTGCAAGATAGACTGGAGGGAGACACCTTAGAGTTACTTGCCCAGTTGTGACAGTATACAAACAAAAGCCAAATGAGGCAAGGATTCATCTCTTCAAATTCACTTTATAATTGTTTTAAGAGAGATAGGGTCCGGAGGAGGGCCATGAAGACAGTCAGTGGGTTGGAGCCCAAACCAAGCCATTCTATGATTATCTCACACCAAAACCAGCACTCTAGGAATTTACCAACCTGTTGAGTTTTTCTGGTTCAGGGGAAAGCAGCACTGCAGCTCAGCTGGGCACCCCAGTTGAGGAGTGGCACACTGACAGGCAGAGATTTCATGTTGGTGTTGGCATTGAGCTCTGGGTGAAACTGCTTTTAATGTGTTTTAGGAAGGACTGAGGCACATGCAATAAAGACAATGTTAGCAGTAGCCATGGTCCTCAGTTCCCACTGGAGTCTCATCCTGCCCTTTCTGAGCCAACAAGGCTTTAGGCTGGGATTCCTGCCATGATGACAGGGGCCAGCCCAAGGAGTTATACAAACCAGTAGGTTCTGTGTTACCTATAATACACCCTCCTGCTCCCCCAGCATTTCTATCATGGTTGAACAGCTGAGCTCCTCTGCAGTTTTATTTTGATTTTCATGTTTGTAACTGGAGTTCTAAACACTGCAACTTTTTTATACGTTCAGTATTTCTGTATGTTTTGACAGTACAGTTTCCTAGGCTTTTGAAGCATAATTAGAGGACAAATTTTATCCTGTGTTATCAGGTTGACTCATAAATTGTCTGCGTGGTTAAACCTTCAGAGCTGTCAGGGACACTAACAGAGTAACTGGTAGTAGTAACTACTAAGGCTTTATGTTAACTGGCAACAGAGGTTCATCAGTGCACATATTTTAAGGAAAATCCATTTCACTACCTTTACATTCACAAATTATCATTGAGCAGTAGTTCATTTTATAAAATGTTATTTAATGTCAATTTTAATAACCGTTGATACATTTTTATACTGATTCAGTTCATAAAATGCTGCTTTTTATGAGTTTATGCATTTTCTTGTTGTATGGGTGTACTGGAGTTTTTTTGACCCATATTAAAACTTTGATGGGATCCGAAAGGAAACACTGTGTGAGAATTTACTCAAAAAAACCCCAGATTATCTGACTTCCTGGAGTCAAATGGGGATCTTGCTTGTGGTAACCTCTTGTGTCAGCTGTGACACTGCCAGCTACCTCCCCTGGCAGACTCAGTCTCTTGAAACCGATAAGGCTCTATTCTAGCAGAAATAAAGACAAATATAGATAAAAGCTATGAAAAGTGTCCTAGATACGTGTTCTCTTGTGAATGGGCATGGTGTGATGGGCAGTAATTGCAATAGTTCCATCTGGCTCCCTGTGTCCAGGATTATGATTACATTGTGATCATACCCTCTTACGACTTCAGCTACACAATTCTGTGATTTTTTTTTCCCCCAAATAGACTTCAAAGCGGTGTGGTGGCTTCAGACCTAAGATGATAAAGGCCCATGAAGAGTGAGAAGTAGGACTCAGAGCAGTCATTTCCTTTCTATCTTGCTCTAGAGCAGTTTTATTTGATACACCGCCACACTTGGGCTCTGATGTCTAGTAGAGGCTAATGGGGCCTGAAAATGGAAGGTTATCAGCAGTGATGAAACAACTTCCTTGAGATCTCTGCAGACCACCATACCTATGTGACAGGTCTCATCCTTGAGGAAACAGCCATCTGGAAACTCCCCTTCTCTCTTCCCCCATCTCCACGTGTCACTCAGCAGCAGCTAATCAGTGTGGTGGTAACGCATCATCCTAGGATTGCCCTGGCTCCTTTTGTGCGCACTGCTTTGGAGAAGATGCTGCCCTCCTAGCTAGCCGGGCATATGGGGTGATTAATAGGACCTCCAGATTTCACCAGTCATATTTGCTTCCTATGTTTGACCTCAGAGGTCATCAAAGGCATGTTCATTCTCAGGGCTGGTGGGCCTGGCTAAAGAGTATTCCTTTAGCTTTTGCTGGACATCTCTCCCTGCAGCCATTGCTGTCTCTTCCACGGACACAGCAGCACTTGTCTTTGCCACCTCCTAGGCTGCCTTTCTTCCACTCTTGATTTTAGTAAGTTTTTTAATGTGTTCTGGTAACAAAAGGAGGCTTTTAAATAGTGATGGAAAACACAAATCTATGAATGCAGAGCTCAATTATCTCCCTAATTACATTTTAATAAACAAGAACACAATCACTGTGAGCAGTACGAATATCATTAATTAGGCATAACAATGTGCAAAATTGAAACCCATTAGGGGTTTTAAAAACCCACTAAGACATAAAAGTCAAAGTGCTGCACACAAATAAACTGGCTCTTTCAAAGTCACATATTTGTACATGGCGTGATGCATCAAATTGTCTCTGCTCGTGGTGATATGACCAAATGGTAGAAGGGCCTTGCTTTGTAGATCAGGGATTCAAGGGAATCATTCAGAATCAGCTGTTATTTGGCATCCCATGGCATATGCTGTATAAAACCTGGTATTGCTGTTTTGCTAGAAGCAGTAATGCCTCTAGCAGCCATCACAATGAAATTGTGCTGCAAAATGAGGGGTATTAAAGGCTACATTGAGACACCATTTTGATCTCTGACAAGAAAGTCACCAGGTTTTCAAGGAATATTGCATCCCTCTTCATTACCTCCAGGAACTTTGTTTGCCAACATCTATATGTTTCTGTCCTCTTTTTTCTCCCTCATTATTATGTTTCAGAAGCTGTTCTTTATATTCTCTCATTTTTTATCACTCTTCATACATGCAGAATTCAGGACTGTAGGACCAGACGAGGCCTTCTAATTTCCCAGCTAGATTTCCACATTTATGAGTCAGTGGAGAATCTGGTTTTCACAGCTCATCTCTGCTTGCTCTGGATCCTGGTCAGTATCAACATTGGTAGCAAGACAAGATAGAAGTACTTGAATTTAGAAATTGATAACTCCAAAAGACAAAATTTCCTGCTTTGAATGGTAGTTCCTGACCCAGAGAGCTTTACAAAGTTGCTGCTGATGTGTTTCTTACTCTCATAATTAAAAGAGAGAGTGTCCTTATGGCAGTACTTGGTTATGTTCTGATTGTTTCCTTCATTTGTTGATACTCACTTCTGTATTTGTGCAGCTTGCTGGGCAGAATTCCAGTGGGACAGCATGTATTCCTTTTCCAAGGACAATGAAATCAGGAGCTGAGTACCAGACTATACTGACACTCGAGGCTTGGCTCTACAGACACAGGTCTGCTGGTACAGGAATGTGATAGAAAGGACAATCTGGGTGGCCAGCAAGATCACGGCTTTTTATCAGTGGAACTACTTAGCAATTGCAGAGTGACGGCTTTGGGGTAATGTTTCAGTAAGACATGCTGGGGCTAATGGGCATTGAGTGATACTTTTTCCAAAGAAGTTCTAATAGTAGTGCATATAAAGCCAGAGAATTCACATGCACACATAGATATAATTTGATGCAAATCATTAATCATAAATGAATTTCAAATGTATACACATTTTCCAGCTTGTCTGAATAAACACTCAGTGTCATTTAGTGCCTGGCAATTAAGATCTCTAGCATTAGTTCAGATACTGCTTTGAGGACTGGAGTCTTTTTTAAAAAAACACAGATGATAGTGGAAAAAATCAGAGACCTTCAAAGAGCATGACTAGATGTGCGTAACTGAAAAGTCTGGCTGGAGTCAAAACATCTCTCATAGTTTAAGAGATACCGTGAACTTGGACTATAGTCACTTAAAGATAAAATGAACTAGAAGCTTTTCAGTTTTTTTCAGGCTAGTGAATCTTTTCCACCCATTTATATGTTTTTACAACAACTCTTTGAAGTTTCTTCTTGTCGTTGTTTTTATTGCTATGAGAAAAATCCGAATAAGCAGGGGAAAATTACTAGCTTGACACAGTTTTAGAGCTATGTAGAGAAGAGTGAAAATTACTATAAATCTTATAATCTATTTCAGTTATAAGTTATCTTAGGCTGAATTGGCAAAGGAGAATTTCCAAATGGACATGTTTTATTATGTCATTTCATATGTCCATGTGTTAGTATTTATCAACCATAGTAAAGTGTTTCTTGTAAATGCTTTACTTTTCAAGCAATACTTTTGCGATCTATAATAAAGGCTAGACTTGTAGAAAGATGTCATTATATTTTATCAGAAATAATTGGAAAACTAAATAAGCTTTCAGGCTTACAGTCCTTGTATTTGGTCTGATTTAACCTCATAAAGCATACTGCCTCTCCTTACAAGTGTTCTTCTTCAGCACAGATTTTCTCAGCATGGCTGGATTTCCTCCAGAGCTGTAATAATAACTTCCAAGGTTGCAGTTTTTGCAGACAAACTTACAGTATTTAGTATGTGATTGCTTATGAATTATTGAGACATTGCTCTGAGTACAAACTGATATTGCAGATCCATTATAGACCCAGTAAAGTAACTTTTTAGACAATTTTACATGGATTTTGGGTTAGTGTTATTTGTTTTGCTCTGATGTGCTGAGAATTTTCTTGCTTTTAAAAAGATTGTTATTATAACTTTAGCAAGACTTTTGTTGTATTCTAATAATGAAGGTGGTGTCTGATGGACACATTTACAGGGAGCTTCAGAAGGCATAAGGTCGGTTTACATTAATTATTTGTATCTGTTGGTTTGGTTCTAATTGCATTGGATTTTACTGTCTCAATCCCTGATAAAAAGGATTCTCACAGTTTTATAAGATTTGTATACGTATTACGCTGATTAACAAAGGGTCAGATGAGGACTAGAATAGATGAAATTATCTGCTTAGGGCCAGGTAAGAAAATTTAATGAGGCAGGTCTTTAACTCTATTCTCCAGCATCTGATTGGTGATTTTCACTCTACATTTTTCCTCTTCTGAAATTTAACTTGGCTAAACCAAGGAGGAGAAAGCTGGAGTTAAAAATAATGTTGTTCTCTTCCCAATTTTCATTTATATTAATGAGGGGGATGTTGAAACCCAACTTAAATCTATTAATCCCTTATTTACTGTTGAGTGATGTAAATTAGCTTGAAGGAAGATGTTTTGAAATGGGTGTATTAACACTTACATAGAAGAGTTTTTGATCTACAGCTTCCAAAGCCCTTTTCGAAGGCAACAATATGGACTTAGGTTTTCAAACTGATGGAGGAGGGAGCGAGAAAAGCAAAAGAGGGAAGAGAAGAACAAGGAGAAATTCTTTAAAACCCTAGTAATTACAAGAAGTATTTTTTATTTCAGTAAATGTTTTGGAAAAAAAGTTAATGATAGCAATTTTCACATTATTTCTTCAAATCTCTTCAAATCCTACTATTTTAAATCAATGGGAGACCATCATTGAATTTAATGTCAAGAAGATCAGGCATAATAGGAAGACACTGAACGCAGAGCAATCTGACTGTCAGGTGTAATTGACTCACTGGTACTATGCTGCTTCATGGGATAATGATGAGTGTGTAATTTACTGTGACTAAGTGGAATAGATTGTACACTGACATGCGGAGGGCCCAGTAGTGCAATTGTATCTTAATGACATATCGAGTGATACAGAACCAGGAAAGTAACTCCACCACTGAGCTAGATCCCCAGCTTCTTTGCAAACTGCCCAATGCAAAGCTGCCACGTACCTTGTAAAGGTCTCCTTTAATCCTTGCACTTAAAATGCCAGCCTTGAAACTGAAATATCACAATTGTAACTTGCAGGCTACACAGAATCTTTCCACAGTAATTGGGGGAGAGACATGGTAAAATGCTGATGCTGGTGGGGCAGGGATAAATCAATTCTTTGCACATTTGACAACATGGCAGGAAAATGCAGAACAGGGAATAAGCAAGCAAAGGGAAAGCTGATCCCAGCCAAGCATAGGGTGGTGATGAACATGAAAACAATAGTGGATTTAAGTTGGGGGGTTTTTACTGTCATTTGCTATTTGCTTTTTCACTGTTAAAATGTTCACAGATGAAGTACTAAAAGTCCCAATGATTCACATACAAACCTTTACAAAATCAATTCCAGAACTAGCTTTTCAGAAGAGCTTGCAGGAGGAAGCTCAGAGGAGGACAATTCAGTCACGTGTGCAGAGATGACAGGATTGCTGCACCTTTGAGTAAATTCAGTTAAAGGTCTTTGGAAAGCATATTTCTGGCAGCCATGTGAAGTATGAAGATGGGTGAACATGGATGTAGAGAGAGGTCTTCTGTGTAAAACCATAAACAGGAAAATCCTTAGTGTTCTAATAGCTAATTTACAAGTGTGAACCTGCCCTCTTGGCTGATGTACTGGGATTGTGTTTTGCCTCCTACAGCTTGAATTTAAGAGGCAGGATCTAATACTAGCAGCTCAAACAACACATATCCTGATGAATACAGAGAAGGAGCTGTAAGACCAACCTGCTGCAGTGCCACAGACCCAGGGCCAAGTATGTCAACTTTATGCATTGAAGCATGGGACACTGATGCTCAAATATGTTAGCTACAGGCATCATTTCATCAGTGCAATGGTCCAAAGGGAATAATTAGGAAAAGAGCAAAATACTCTGTATTAATTTACCCTTTCCCTATCTCTTTAAATGTCTCACATATTAATATCTAAGGTCTCTTTATACACAGCGTTGCACTACCTCATTACTGTTGGGCAGTAGCTTAGTTCAACTAGTTCAAAAATCTGTGGAACTTTTTGGCAATTCTAATATTATTATAAAGTTTGCTCTGATAAATGTATAGCTTTAAACTAATTCAAAAATAATCAGGGTTAAAGTCTCAAAAATGTCTTAATGCACTTGTAATATACAGGGATTCCTTTTGTGGTTCTTAATGCTTTGTTTTACCTAATGTATCTTTAAATTTCACATAAAATCATATAAAAGCTCTTAAGGCTGCAAAGTCAAGCATTCTGAAATTAGAAAATGCCAGAGTTCATGTTGTTTGCGGAAAGGATGGTAGTCACTTAATGAGCAACTATTCAATATTTTGTTTGCTCTTTGATGCTTGGTGTGGGTCTCCATAACTTTGAACTTACTGTTCAAATCCTGCTCCAAAGTCAGAGTTAGTAATTTAATTATGGATTTTTCAGTGGTATACAACTATGTAGGAGCGAGAGTTTCACAAGCAGAACTCAATGTATTTTGGGAACATCCTCGTGAAGTAAGGAGAAGATGGCATTACAGATAATTACATTACATTGCAGCTACATTTTTAGCCATAAAAGCACAAGGTTAGATTTAGGCTTTCAGCAAAACCTTGCACCCAGTTCATGGCCACCCATGAAAAATGGGGTTTTAAGTGGCTAATTTAGTAGTCTGTGCAGAAGATGAAAATAGAATCCAGTCCTTCTGAGCAGCATTCAAATGCCTTAGCCAGCAACCACTTTTTTTTGTTTGTTTCTGCAGTCATTGTGTTCACTTTCTGCAAGAAAAGAGCCAGGATTATCTGGAGAAGATCTGATTCATTACACAATCCTGACTCATCTCCATACCATGATCCATTCCGTGCACTGAGTAGCTATATACAGCTCTGTACCAACAAGCTAAATGATGGAAAAGTTGCAGAGGGAGAAAAAATAAAAAAACCCCAAAAGCACATCCCTGTGAGTATTTCTAGCAGACCTGATGGTCCAGGTGTTTCCTGCCTCTCTAACCTGATGTGGCTTCAGTGACTGCTTTGGTCTGTGCTGATGCTGAGAGTGTGGGGTAAATTGATAAAAACCCTACCCTTGGAAGATGGGCTAGAAACAATTTATGAAGTGTGTGGAAGATGTGTGCTGAGATGGGGAGAAGGAAATCTAGTTGCCAAGAGGCTTAGGGGAATTCACTTGTAGGAAAAGGAGGCCTCATTTACCCCTGGAAGGATGTGACCTGCTGTTTCCTTCCCACCACTGACCCAGATTGCTAAGGGCGTGCTCCTGACCTGTGAAAGATAACAGGATGCCCTCCACCCTGGGAGGTTAAGAACAGCACTGCACCATAAATCAATGCACCACTTCACTCCTTAAAAAGAGCAAGATAAAATCAGTTCCTCTCTTTCTTTTTCTGATGGGTGATGGAGCTAAACCCCCTGAACAAGTGATAACACATAGGTGGGGGTTATTTTGCCTCAAAATTCCCACCAACAAATGGCCTTCTTGTAGGTCTTCTTCAGCTTGTTTATCTATAGATGATAGTATCTGTGAAGTGGTTGAATGCCTCTGCTGGGGCTGTCAGTGAGTGATCAGTGCATAAACAAGGTAATTCCTAGTGGTCTTCTTATGTCTGTGGTCCTCTGGAAACTCTCCCAAGTGACAGGAGAGCCTAGAACTCCTTAAGGTACAAGGGTGCTCTCTAACTCCCAGCTTTTGGAGAGTGGTGCAGCAGTGTAGGGTGACACAGTATGTTAAAGGTCTGCAAGTTTTTCATGAGACAGGGACATTTTGCATAAGCACCCATGTGTGAAGTGTAACAACGGCATGATGGGGCATAAGGGTGGTTCAGGTCTGCTGCACGGCTTTGATCATGGTTGAGTGTCTGGGGCTACTCAAGGTGGGAAGTGCACTCACCCATACAGTCTGCTGGGGCCTGAGTTACAGACCCCGAGTTTGAGTTGACCTATGGATGAGTAACAACCTAGCAGAATGTTTTGTTTACCCTATTGGCTTCAGGTTCTAGAGGCAGAACCTGGCGCACCTGTGTTTCTGTGGCTCTGCCCTCACCCAGGTGGTGGTGGTTGGGGTGGTGGGTGAGTCCAGGACTATATCAACCAGGAGCCAATCAGTTGGAGGAGCTTCCTGTTGGGTGTGATTTCTGGTGGGAGCGAGCATACCTTGTTGAGCTCTCTCGGTGGTGTCCTCCTATGTGTCTGTTGTGTCCAGCAGGCAATGCTAGCACCATGGTGGGCAGCGGAGGAGCTGAGACCACAGGAACCTATGGCAGGATTGTTTGAAAGAAGACTTCCGAGGGGATGTTGCTGAGTTCAGTGTTGGCCTGCGTGATCAGGGAACTGATGGCAGCATAAAATGATGATGATGTCTGAACCGACACAAGAACACGTTGCGTGAGCATTGTCCTTTAGGGTGATTTCGTGACCAGACACCCTTAAGGTATACTGTCCTGGTGTTCCGCTTGAGGGACCCTGAGCACCCTATCAAGTAATCCCAGAGCTAGATCTTACAGACTATCAAGGGCTTCAGGTCTTACCAATGTGTCACTGGTGTAGGGCATTACAAGCCTTGTTGGTAATAGTGCTTTGATGGTGGTTGGAGAATTCCTGTCCCTTCTGCAGTACAGGCAGCCAGGATCCCCCTTTCCATTACCCATATGCTAGGAGAAGAGATGAAAATCTCAGTGCCAGCCTTGAGAAACAGAAGATCAAGTGTTTATGGATTTTTGTGCCCCAGGATGATGCACGTTTAGTGAATCAGTATGTGCAATAGATGTAAAGAGCCTCTGGCACATGGGAGCTGAGAGTAAGAGAATGTTCATGGACTTGAGCTCACAAGCTCCCGTAAGTCTTTACAGAACATACCTGAACTCAGATTTTCAAAGGCTTATCGCTTGGCCCAAATTTGTGCAGTGACTCATAGGAGCAGTGAGAAGCAGATCCCTGACACAGATAACTCCTTGGTTAAATTCTGATGCTCTGCTTCAAACTAGAAAATAGAAAGCAGTTTTGAATTTTTTTTATGAAGATGGGCATTCTTCCCTCTTTTATTCATGTAGACAGCTGAACCAATCTTTTAAGAAACAAGCAAACAAAACACCTTTCAGGTCCTTGGCAGTCAGCCAGCAAAGAAAATCTCACTCAAACAGTTAAAACTTGTAAGGTACTGATTGTACTGATAACCAAAGTAGTAATGAAAATGTCAGGCTGCCTTAACTGTGTGCGTCCAAACAGGAGTTAGGACATGCAGTAATGGGCTTTTACAAGCTACTAATTCACGAGATCTTGTACCTTCTATTTCAGCAGCTATGTTCCTCAAGTCACCTTAGTGATGCAAACCATTAGTTTTAGGTGAGTGAACTCAACCCTATGTGTTTTAAATGAGAGAAATTATTAATTATTGATTAATAATTATTAATTAGCTCAAATAAGACTGAAAAAAATGTGAAATATGTGAGCTAAGCTCATAGCAACCATTTAGAACGCGTGGGGATGCATCTCGCACTCTACGGACTTTCAGGTTGTTTTCTTACAGAAAACAAGCACAGGTGTCTTTTAATTTCCACTGTATAGGTCTGTCCAGATAATACCTGTTCTCATTTCTGTAACCAAAAGGTGGCAGCATGTTGTCTGCTTTCCCTTCCCATCCATCCTGGCTCAAAGCTCCTGAATAACCTTACTTGCTCAGTTTGTCGGAATGCCAGGAAGTCCAGAACAATCATGCTGACTAAGGAATGCTGATGAGATCTTATGTGATATCAATTGTTTATCACCTTTAAATAGAAACAAGAATAGATCAAGGACTGGTGATTTCATTCTGACATTTCAATGACAGCCTGATTGACTTCTGGAAATGTGAAGAAGGGTTAAATTTCAACTCAGTGGTGTAAGTTCAGAAGGCCCACCTACCTATAGAGGTTAACACTTTTATTAACAGTAATGATTGTTAAGAAGCCTGAGCCAATAGTACCTGGCAGATACTATTGATCTGTCAGATGTCAGCTGGGTTTTGTTCCTACTTAGGTACTTCCAGCTTTGGTAAATAGACAAAAGGCCAGTGGACATCCAAAGGAGCAGCAAAGATAGGGCCAATACTCCAAGTAGCACAAATACCAAGGTGAAAAGGACATGAATGTACCAGTTGGGTTTTGCTGCATGAGTGCACCAGTTCAGAGGCTTCTGGAAAGATGCCCAGAGACACCCATTTTCCATTTTGTCTGGTGAAGAGATCTGGAGGTGGAGGAAAGCATTCTGAAACATAACCTGCTCTCAAATCTGCAGGGGTGCTGTATACTTGGCATGATGCCACAAGTCTGCTGGAAACACAATGCTACAGAGCACGCATATCAAACTGATTCCTGCTTTCTGCACTGGCTTCCCATACTCAAACTCAGGGTCTCAGTCATGGTTTCCCAGCTGCTCCATGGCCTGGCCTGGGAACTGATCAGAGTTAACAGTACTGTTCCTGAGGCAGGAACAAGGGTAAATAAAGCCTTTCAACTCGAAAGGGTTGAGAACTTCAGTTAGCCCTGTTTGCCAGCTGTAGAATACAGGTACAGAAAGAATAAGAATATGTCTGATAATTACAGTAAACTTCAGGGTCACTTTCAAGCCCCAACTCAACAGATGCCTCTAAAGAAATGCCCCAAGTACAAGCCTCAGCAGCCATCCAGTCTCAGTCCAGAAGCTTTTTTTGGATTTATATGATACACTTAGCTCATCTGGGTACTGCAGCTTGTAGCTGTGGATAGTGGTGAGCAGTGATCCCACATGGCGCTCTACCTCCTGTCTTTGCTGTCTGTAACTAGAGATCAGACTTAATGGAGAAAGACAATTTATAGATAGGGCTGGATGGAGGATTAAGGAGAGCAATGTGGAAGCTGATGCTGACAAGCAAGATACAGATGTGGGGAAGATTGCTTAGGTAGCTGAGAGCGTATGGTCCTTCGTCTCAGTCAGAACTGCCAGTGTAGATGCATTTTTGAGAAGTGGTTCACAGACTGAAGACACAACTCTTCTAGATACTAAGGATCATCTTAAATTATTATTCATCCCCCAAATGTGAAAGAGCCTGTGCCTGGTGCAGAAACATCATAGACAACTAAGAAAGCTTCCCTAACATTATATTCTTCCTCATAAGAGTAGAAGAGGAACAACAATGCTTATATGAAAATTTTTTGTGATGTCAGCCCAGCATGTGAATGCAAAGTACTAAAATATACATAGCAATCAGGCACATATGGAGGAGGATTTCCAAGCTTTAGCCTGAGTCTGTCATAGGTAGAGATGCCTTTGAGGGAGGCTGGAGGATTTTGATGTGGTGATTTTATCAAGATGCTCCTCAGCAGCACAGCACTGTGTGGGTGGTTTGCTGTGCAGTATTTCTGCTGCTCTCTATTTTGTGAGTGGCTGCTTGTGGCCCTTCGGTGCCTGTAACTTGCCCTCCTGTTTAATCTGTCCTCAGTTCCATCACCTTTCCACAATGTCAGCGTTGTCTCCTGAAGGAGATGATAACCTACAAAAGGTGGCAACCATGGGGAGCCTCAGCCACTGAAGTCTGTTACTCAGAGTGAAGGACGCTCCTCACCAGTCAGACTTGATTTAATGTCTAGCGTTGGAGAGACAGAAAAAAAGGACTATAATTAATTTTCTTCTAGGTACTTACAAACGCACAGGTAGGAAAATCCTCTGTGAATTATCTTATATTTTACATGCTGTCAGCCAAGGGATGAGTTAATACAATTCAGTCATGCCAATAGGAGCAGATTTCAGAGCTGCTTTTCTGTTGCTCCCTCTATTTCCCACCTCTTGTTGAACAGCTGGTCTCTAGAAACAGAGGAAATATTTCCGTTCGGATATTTCAAAACCAGCTTGAAAAATAAAGGACCGAGAGCACCTCAGTGTGTTCTCTCCCTCCCTCAGTGTTAGTGCAGCTGGAAAATTGTCTGCATGACTAGTAAATTTTAGACCTGGAGTAGGCATTCAGCACAGGTTCTATTTCGAATGGGAATCTATTTCCCTCTATCCTGTATTTTAAAAGCATCTGTAGTTCACAGCTACGCTCAAAGCTGACAAGTCTGCGTGTCAAATGGAAATGCCAACATAGTATGGTGTGACATGAACAGCGCCAAACATTTTCTTATGGCTTTTTTTTGCTGGTGCAACAAAGGTATTTTTTAACATTTGTCTGTCTCAGATGAAGATGAGGTCTTAAGACCATGTTTTCTTTATTCTGGAGAGTTACCATTTCTGACACCTTTATACCCTCCTCTTTTTCTCCAGTGACGTTTGCAATTTAACACTGGTTAGAAGATAGAAAAGCCAGAATTCACTGATTTAGAAACATCCCACACTGCAACATCCAGTCTCTTTCCCACCTAGATAAAAAGTGCAACCTGCACCAGATATAAATGGCTGATCTCAAGACAAAAGATGACTCATGACATAATCAATCTTCAAAGCCCATTTTTATGCACAAGGTGACAGTTTAATCCTCTGTTAATTTCCGTGTTTGGAAAGAGGCAATTTTCAACTCCAGCTTGGAAGGAATTCATTTCCAAGTACAGCATTCTATAGCATGAAGATGAGATCACTAAGTACAGGGTTTGCCTTTGCCCTCTAAGATACTTTTACATTTAGAGCTAGGCCTAGTTCATATAAGAAACCCTTGTTATGGTAGTTGCTGTTAGTTAATGGGAAGCAGCAGGCTTTTTGAATATTCTATAGACTCCTGACTGTGCTTAATTACAGTTTTTTAAAAATAATACATCTGACACTTTCTCCAATAAAAAAAATAGTTTATTAAATAGAAATAGTCCAATTAATAAAATAATTGATAGTAAACAAGCAAAATTTTCCTTTTTGCAGAGTTTTAAAATTTCAGAGTATGTATATGCTTTTATGCTTTTTTTCTTTTTTTTTTTTTTTTCAGCAAGCCTGGAGCAGAAAAACAGCTTTGCAGGTCTAAGGGATACTAATGAGGAGAGGCACTCCTGAGGTTCAGGGTAAAGAAGGCTACACTGCTGGTCTGGAAGTGCTTCATTTTTCCCTCCTCAAAAAGAGGGTATGTCTTCCTGCAGAAACCTGGCTGGAACCAGGCGATCCTGCCCCTCAAGGAAACAAGGTTCTGCAGCTGGTCAGCTCATGGGAGGCACTTTGCCTCTCTGAAAGTAGCAGCTCTTGCTGGGTTCAGAACTCAATTAGAACTGGGAGCTGATAGCTACTGCCTCTGACAAGAACCTCTCTAAAGAAGTTGTGGTTCCTGGCCCTGCAGCAGTCCAAAGCCTGCTGCATGCCTGCTTGCCATCTTGGGTGTCCTGCATTGCTGAGCTGTCTTCTAAATCATGTGTGAAGCTCCTCCAGTAACATCAGTATAACATGGCAGTGAATCAAATTGTGCACATCAAGGGAAAAATGTTAAATACCTCTAGCTTTAAATTGCTGAACAGATGTTCTTTGATTTTGACTCAAAAGCATTCAAGTTTAAATACAAAACCAGCTGAGCCACGTGGGAGTGTTCCAGGCTTGAAAAACCCACTGGAACCAATGAGGAATGGTAGGCTTGTTTTGGTCTCACACCAGTGCATCAGTTCTGTTTAAATTCTCTTCTGGGGCAGTGTATGAAAAAATTAGCAGTAGGAGAGGTTAAGTGAGGATCACCACAAGAGTTGTAATTCAGCTTTAATAACCCCATATGCTGTAGCCACGTTTATCTGCCATGTATAGCACATGCTTTTTCAAACACTGTAGAGAGCCTCTTTGTCTAAAGGATATTTCATGTTACTTGAAAACCTTTCTTTGCCTCAACTATATTGTAAAATTAACATAAATGCACTAGAATGTATTTATTTTTTTAATCTTGAAAAATATTTATTGTGAATTACTTATTAAAAAATCTCCCCATATGACAACCACATGCCCTAGATGTGAACCCATAGCCCCGTAGTGATTCAGGGTCATATTAGACTAGACAGCGACTCTGGAGAGGTGACTGCTCATGTTAGCAAAATTAGCATGTCACAAGTGCACCATTGGCATAGACATTGCAGGAATTTATGCTTTGAAAAATTGGATCTTTTAACCCTCACATAATCCCTTTTTTCTCCCTCCTGATGGAATTTCCAGAATGTAGTGGGAAACAAAGTTGAGGATACTTACTTTCTGAGGAACTGAAGCTGCTCTCTGGGATAAAAATGCAGGGTGCTTGCCCAGAGAAGATTCCTTGGCAAGAGAAAAGTATTTTTGCAACTGAGAGCTCTGCCTTGTTCTTTTCTTTCCTCCTTTAAGAAGTGGAGATGAAGAGTAGTTTGTGCCTTATCATAGATTTAAACATGGCACTCGAAATAATGCAGGATGGTGCTATCAGCTACCCACATTCCTGGGGACACGGTGGTCCTCCCTATTGCAGACTCCTCATCTAGAAGGAATGAAAAGGAGTAACCAGGTGGTTACTGCCTTGTCTTTCCCATATCCCTAAAAATAAGGAGAAAGTCCTAGAAAAGCCAAAATGGGCCTCAGCGTGGAAAAGGTGGAGAACCTCAAGTGAGGGCCTCTTTGGTACCTTACGGCCTCCTGCTAATGGCTGGAGATTTGGAGACAGCTGGTTTTTGGGGAGATGGATTGGGCAAATTTTTCTCCCAGCCCTACCCTGCTTATAGTATTCCTTTTTTAAAAAGTGTGTGTTTATGTCATACTGTCCCAGATAGCTGATGTACACTGATATAGCACAGTCCTCATACCCATTCTGAGTTATTGACTGATCTCAGGGAACCTGGGCCACTATCTCCATGGTACTTTGAGAGACTTCCACGTGTTGGGAGTTCTCAGGGTGGTCACATGACTTTTAAAAGCAGGAGTCTCTCTTTGCTTTAACTTCATCTACATCTTTGTTTATGGACTAAACTGCTTGGAGCTAGCCATGTTGGGAGCAGACAGCCAGCTGAGCTGATGCTGATTCTGGCAGGTGGGACAAGGGTGTAGTCATTCAGTGACACTCCACCTTGCCCTTTACAGAGCACTCTATGACCTGTCCTGGCATGGTAAGCCAGGCTGTCAGCTACAAGGGCATGAGAAGCCCCTGCGTTTGCTCCATCTTTCTAGGGAACAATAGCATTTTGACAGAGGAATAAGGCAGTAGAGAGGTGCTCAAGCAACTGGTTCTTTGGAGGGTTGCTAAACTGCACTCAGACAGCTGAGGGTCCAAACTAGGGGTGAAAGTTCACAAGCTGCAGCTGAGCGTCAGATTGTAGGAGACTATGAGGGGCTGAGAGAATAAAAGATGTCAACAGAGATAGAGAGAATGAATAATTACAGCAGAAGTTGTGTAAGAGACAAGAGGAATATATAAAAGGAGCAAAAGGCAAAGTGAGAAAGGGAAGAGCTTAGTTAACAGAGAAGTCTTCCCTTTTCTCTCAGCTTCCACACTGTCCTGTGCACATCTCTAAGCACCCCATGAAACATCTGTGATTTCTCTTTCTCCTCATCTTGAAATTTTGGCTGCTCCTGCTTTTAAACATAAGCACCATTTCTAGCTATTAAAATTGTATAAGCACCTGTCCAACTCCTGCTCAGGCAGTGCTGAGTTTTGGAAGAAGTGATCAACTTTTTGGCAGGCAGAATCAACTACCAGGCAGACATACTTATGGCTTCCTGACAGTTCTGGGTTCCAGCATAACAGTGAAAATCCTTTTTTTCTTGATTTGCTGAGGTTTAAATTTCTAAAAACAATAATCCACGAAAGTCATGGTAATGGGACATATCTAGAGAGTACCCCATATAAAAAAATTGCATGATGGCAGCCAAGTCCTTATGATGTGTCACCCTGATGTCTACATTTCTTGAGCAACACTCAAGTTCATGTATCAGTTCTAGACCTTCCAAGTCAGGATATCTGTCTCTTCCTTAGAGTGCTGCATGTCACTACTGACATTTTTAAGAGGGTCTAGAAAAAAATTATTTGTCATTTACCCCCAAATACAAAACCTTCTTGTCCATCCCAATTTTACCAGTCTTGTCTGAGGATTTGAAAAGGAATCTTCCCTCTGCTTTTCCAGCTAAACTAGTCCTTCTTTTCCTCTACCCTACCCAACCTACTTTCTTACCTTATACCACTTTTGCATTGCGGCTTTATTAACTTCAGCTCCACACTTTTGGTTGCATCCTGCAGGACCATGCTTGCTCCTTTCTCCACTAAAGGAAATCTCCCTTCAATCTGACCTGTATGTGAGGCTGCTTCTCACATGTTCTTCAGACTACCTGACAAAATTAAACTTATCAATGTCTCTGTCTTGTATCAATAAATGAGTTATAGATGAATCTTTCTCCTCCCATGGAGAGGAAGGGGAGTACAAAGAGTTTTCTTTGTATAAGCAGCTTTTTTTTTTGTCCATAAAAGGAAATATTCCTTTTTTTGGCTTTTCAGTTTTCTAAGATTTTCTGACATCTATTAATCATAGAATCATAGGATGGTTTGGGTTGGAAGGGACCTTTAAAGATCATCTAATCCAGTCCACCTGCCATGAGCGGGGACATCTCTCCCTAGATCAGGTTGTTTGAAGCACAATCCAGCATGACTTTAAAATAATATATCTGCCTGGTTTAGTGTTTTTAAATACACCTGTCAATCACTATGGCATATTGGTTTCCCTTCTACATCCTCATCCCCATAGAATACACTTTTTTGCTCATTGTAGGGATTTTTCTTGGTTTTTAAGTGAGTAGATGTGAGTATTACAGTTCAGGAGAAAAAGAAGCATTTCAGTGGAGCATTTCAGCCTCCTGGGAGGTTTTGGTTATTGAAAGGTTTTTATTGAGAGGAAGATTTTGCAGCGTTTTCTAATTCTGGTCAGACTCTGGGTTCACTATATTTCGTCTGAAGCTACTTGTGCTGACAAGTGCCCTCAGCAAGATTTATTTGTCCTCAGCTCTCTTAAAGAGCATTCTGCATAGTCTCAGAGCTGCAGAACTGCCATTGTGTTTGATATTGCTGGGGCGTGAGATATTTACTGCGTTGTGTATTCTAACAGGTGTTGGAAGTGGACGGCAAATAAACAGTCTTAAAGCAGGGCTGCCATGGATATGGCTGCCTAAAACTGGATAGGGATTTTGTGCTAGCTAGAGCCCAGATGCTGCCTCTCTGCATATGTTCATGTGATTTACAACTATGCAGTGAAAGCCCCTGATATTACCAGGAGGACAAATGTGGAAGAGCAAAAATACTTCCCAGGATGCTAGAAATGAAGTAATAACTTGCTTAGAAACCAAGCCTGGATGTCAGAGTGTAAGAAGGCAACCACCTCCAGTGTGGGAAGTGCCCTGCAGCGTGTTTGGACAGCACATTTGGCATTAGGGGTGCTAACACACATTGACAGTAGTTGCTACTACTCACTACAACTTAGTAAAGAAGAATAATAACATAGGATTCTTCATAGTTTTTGCTTTAGAAGGAGAACCTAATCTGTTGGTTTGAGGGTTGTAGAATTATGCTTTTTTTGCCAACAGTTAGAAAAAGTTCTCCAAGGAACAAATAACGCATTCTGCCTGGTGATCACTGTGTCTCCCCTCTAGAATGACAGTTTGGTGAGCTTGAGGACTCAGGGAGTCCCCATCTGTTAATGAGTGTGTTAGAACTTGATCTCTGCCTAGATCAGGTTCTTGACCTCCTGAGGATGGGAATCTGTCCAAGCTCTGATCACTAATTCATGACTCAGTCATGCTGTAACTAGCCATGCTTTTAGCAGTGGTGGCTCTGCTCTGTATTCCATCTCAGCCAAGATTGTGACTACTATAATGATACCTAAGAAACATTAATTGCTCATTTGTCCTTGACTAGTGTCTAAAAACATCCCTGGATCACAAATGAGGAATTAATTTACAAGACATTTTGAAGGCAGACATGAGTAGGCTCTTAGGTGAAAACTGTACAGTCACAGTGCAACATCAGGAGAGTCTCACACTGATCAGCCTGCAGTTTGCATTGTCTTCAGAGAAAAGAGAAAAAAATTGTAAAAATGAGAAGCTCTGTCTGTCAACTTGCAAATATCTTGTAAACATGAACTCAGGTGAAAGATGCTGTTTTTAAACATAGATGTATGAAGCTACATCCATCTTTAAGCCATTAAATCATAGAGATATTCATGTTAGAATTATTGGTTAACAATGAGATCCAAGTATTGCTGCCATAAAAGTCATCCTGGATCAGTTGCAGGTAACTGCAAAGTAGTTGATTCCTAAAGCAGGGAATGGATCTGGAGCCCCCTGACTACAGCTCTTCTGGATTCTGAAATTTGAGAGTCCTTATGCAGACTTTGGATAATAAACATCTTTTTGGGGAAAAGAGTCATTAATAAGCTTCCAATTTTAACAATGACATTTTATTGAGTTTTCTCAGTTTTCTGTTTTTCAAGGCAGCCTTTACAAGGAAGCTGGCTGATGGTGCACTGCTGCTCAGCTAAGAGATCTTCCCTTTACCTTTCCTGGCCACCCATGTTAGAAGAAGCCCCTGGACTCTGAAGTCTGGTTCTAGAATGGGAAGCTTGGAAAAATAGCAGTTTGTTCCCCTCCTGTTCAAAGCCCACTCATGTGCGTGCATATTTGTATAGTTGCTGCAAAGTGCTCAAGACATCCCTGTGGACTTAGCACACTATTTAAAGTTACAACTATTATGTACCTAGAAATAGCTGAAGCACAGCTTGGAACAAAGCTTATTTCCCCAGAGATGTGTGTGCAGGAGGGTGGATAGGGACAGTGCAAGCCAAGGATAGCTCAGCTAACGTGAACCCTTTCAGAATATTGCCATGGGATTTGTAAATGCTTCTTAACTCCCAGGGAGATGCTGAAAGATTTGACCTCAGTTTAGCATCTCATCCAAAAAGCAGTAAGTAGTTCTGACAGTGCAGGTCTCCCTAAGAGCTGTGTGGAAAAGTCAGACTTGGACATGAGCCCAGCCTTAGTGTTGCACTGAAACTCCAGACTTTTGGGGCCTAGAATGGTTTCAGATGAGCCATCTTCTGGCAGACAGGGACTGCAGGAATTGGAGTTACTGACAAGGAAATTGTTCTTAAAATTACCAGTGGGGAAAATGGAAGGAGGAACAATTGCAATTATTTGCCGCCAGCAAGACACGCAAGACCTGCCCAGGGAACAAAGGCAGGCTTCTTTTCTTAATCTGGTCACTCTGACACTTCCCAAGAGCTTTAAGCTGCAAGGAAAAGAATAAGAGGCTTGCTCTATGAATAGCTCATATATCAGAGTGTGGGACAATGTGACCAGCTTTAGGTAGTTTGACATTATTATTCTAAATATGAGAAGAAACTTCTTCTCAGTGAGAGTAACAGGACACTGGAACAGGCTGCCCAGGGAGGTTGTGGAGTCTCCTCTGGAGATATTCAAAACCCGCCTGGACGCCTTCCTGTGTAACCTCATCTAGGTGTTCCTGCTCCGGCAGGGGGATTGGACTAGATGATCTTTTGAGGTCCCTTCCAATCCCTGACATTCTGTGATTCTGTGATTCTGTGATCACATATGCCTGAAGGCCTCAATCAACACTCCAGCCTTGTGGTGCTGCGCCAACAAGTGCAAACACAGCCCCTGCCCTTGAGCTATCTCAGCTGGGATTATGGTGGGATGGCAGGGGGGGCTCAGCGAGAGTTGTGAGGCAGCCAGATACTAGTGTAATGAGCATATTTGCATAGCAGCAGCAGTCACAGCCAGCGTGCTCCCCAGGCTCTGCCAGGCAGCAGTGCTTTGCAGGACTCGTGGCAGAGGTAAAGCTTAGAAGAGGATTTGATGGAAGACAAGATGGCACCTTGTGGGGAGATTTTCACCATGATTTACAGAGCAGGCTGTGAGAAAACATAAAAGCGTCTGCAGGAGAAGTGACAGAATCTGTTATCTTTACTGAGGAAAGAAAGTTTTCTGCTGTGACAGAGTATTAGATTTAAGAGCCAAGGAGAGACCAAGCAGTGAAGAGGCTTAGAGGTAAAGGCTTGAGCTTTTCTCCCAATCCCACAGAAATATTTATAGTATCAAAACACGTGCTATCAAGATGAAAAATGGAAATCTCAGAAATAGTGCTTTGCTGCTTTTAGCAGCAAAAAATCTATTGTGTTTGAATTCATTATAAAAAAACCCTTATAAATTCTCTCTGTTTACCTCATGAATGATCCTCAAGGGCAGCTGGGAAGTCAGGACATTCCAGCTTTCACCCAAATGCCACTTTTCATGCTCAGCCTGAGGTGCCACATGACCACCACGGCAACTTTGGGCACACCAGTGAAATTGGCACTGTGGGCTGTAGTGCAGGTGCTGTGTAGTCCCAGTTCTGGTCTGCACTTCCAGCTTTGGGGTGCCCTTGGGTTTGCTTTGTGCATGAGAGGAACAAGAGAAGGAATGATTTTATTGGGGTTGTAATGTTCTGGTGGGGATGTGCCCCGATATACTTAACATAATTGCTGCTCCCACTCCGCAATTTCATGAACTGAGCATGAAATATATTTTAAGTCTGTTAAGCTCAGGTTTAAAAAGGAAATAATTTTAGAGGAGGAAGCCAAAAATTACCAATTTGAAAATTATCAAAATAATTTTTCAAAATGTTTTTCAAGTAAAATATCCTAAGTGGGGTCTCTGCCTCCTCTGTGGAAGATATCATTCTTGTTGAATTGATATTTTCCAGCTGAGAATGAGCTTCAGTGAAGTGCAAAGTTGGTGCTTAATGCAGTGTAGAGTGGGGAGAAGTGAATAAAGAGGAAATGTGGTTAAAATGCTAAAAAGGAAGTTGTTCCTTGCAGGACAAGTAGATTTAGGACAAGGCTAAAGAAGGGAGGTCACAGTAACTGGTATGAGATGCTCTAGAGCAAGGAACTTGGCAGCTGAGAATGGTAGAAATAAATTTTGAAAATAATATTTAATGGAGTCAGAAACCCATTGCATGAATCTAGAAGAACGAATCAGTGATAACAGCCAAGTAAGAAGGGCTGGCCCCTTGGTTTTGGTGTTGTGATAGAGAAAGGACAGGATTTGGGAGAATGGGGTAAGATCTACTGGGAACGATTAAGAGCACAGGTTAAGAAAAGGCACATATATGTGTGTGTGTAGATGGCTGAGAATGATCATGAATAAAGTTCTGTATTTATCATTTGTGTATAGGCAGGTACTTAATCAGACCAAGTCCTGTATCGTTATCTGTGCAAGAAATGCTAAATCTTGTTTGCCCAAAAGAAGTCTCTAAAAATTTTTTTCCCCTTTCTGTCTTTGTGATATATAAGGATGGCAGTGCTATAATTAATCCCCTCTTGACTCTGCTCGTGAATGCTGCAGCTTCATATAGCAGCATAGTTACACATTGAACAACCTGAAATTTTAGCTTCTTTCTTAAAAAGCTGAATTAATGGAAAGAAACCATTCCCTTAGGGCTGTAGAGGAGAGAGGTTATAGAGCATGATGAAAAGAAAAATATTACCCAGTCATTTAGTCATGAATCTGAGGAGTTTCTGCTCATGAAAAAAAAAAAAAGGTTGTGTGTGTGACCTTCCCGGCCAGAGTGCCCCCAGGTTTCACCATGAAAGCATCTAAGATTGAGTCCCTGCTGAACTGGCTAAAGCAAACAGAGCATGGTCCCTTTGAAGTTCTGTGCATGCTTCTCAGCGCTGTGCCTGCCCTCAGCTCTGCTCATTCTCTCTGGAACAAGAACTGCTGGCGTCTAGTTTGTGATGGGAAGTGTGTTTTGGGAGCACATGTGACCCCTGAACTTTGTCTTGCTTTGACAGAAGCACTTTCATCACTGCACCCCTTTATTGTTTTGCATTCAGCAGCAACGCTGTCAGTGTTGCTCTGGAGTACAGCTCGTGGGGTATTGAAAGGGACACAGAGGTGCAGACTAGAAAAGGGGGGTGAAGTTTACTCTGAGTTCAGACTCAAGTTCTCACTTAGAGTTTGTCTGCGCTCCTGCAGCTTTTCCTGGTAGCCCTGAGACTGAGATCACAGAAATGTCCAGGAAAGCAGGCATGGCTGGTTATGACCCCTATAACTCTGAACCATTCCAATGGCAGATTGGGATGAACAGGTCCTGGCCTTTAGCAAAATCTAACCTGCAACCTGTCCTGCAGTTCCTGAGGGTGATCCCATGGTTTTTCCTGGTTTCCCCTGAAGCAGGTGTAATTTGTCATGGTTATTTTCAGGAACTAAGGAAGCCAGTTGCTTGAATCAAGCACCACATCCCGCTGAGCAGACTTTTTGGGAAAACCATTCAGCAGACTTCAAGAGAGATGAATCAAATGGCCTGGCTTTAAAAACCTTCCCCGGAGCAGGTAAGGCACTGCTGGAACTCACATGTCAAAGCAGGAACATCCTTCTCCAGACCTGGGAGACACAGCCTGTTCCTCTTTAAATCTGTGCTGTGTGCTGCAGTGCTCTGCATTGTTGCCATGGCAGAAATCTCCCCATAGTAATAACCTCTTTCAGAGAAGGTTAAAAAAGAGACAGTGCACATGCTCAGAAATGCTGCACTTGTTCTGTTAGCAGTTTGCAGCGGCCATTTCAAAGAGACCATCACAAAGACAAGAGAGAGATCAGGTACTGATATTTTTTTCCTTTGTTAGAGGGGGTGACTTTTCTCTTTCACAAAAGTCCATGCACAGAACTGTCTCCATTCTCAGTTGCACTGCAGAGAGAGACCACCCTTGAAAGCTGTCATGATTATTCCTCACAGACAGCAAATTCCCACGGAATAACTAAGGGGCAGTAGTTAGATGTGATCTAAGGTGATTGCTGTGCTCAGGAACAATTGGTTTGCAGCAGGGCTCGCATGCGAAGCTGAGCTGACGCAGGGGTGGGTGTAAGATACCCTGAAAAAGTTTAACAGTGGATCTGCTTTCTTTTGTTGAGCCTTTGACTCACAGTCAGCTATGAGAATAGCCTCTGCTCCTGCTGACCAGGTGGCTTCTGCATTAGGTACTTTCAAAGGAGGCAGGTATTATACTAATTTACTGTTACTTGGAGACACTCTGCTGCATCCTGTTGCAAAGCCTGGTGTCTTTGATTGTACTTGCATTGATTGCAGATCACCATTAATTAAAACAGAAAGCCCAAGCCGCTTGTTATGCTTTTAATCCCTTTATTTTAAGGATTGTAGAAATAAGAAAAAGGATCACATCAGACCACTTCTAAATAGTGGGAGGGATAGGAAACCCGCTTCTGAGGTTATAGCAATTACATTACTAGATCTTTTTTTTGGTGTAGGCCCAAATATGTCTGTGACTTTACATGTACGTGTATGTCTCTTGCTTCTGAACCATCCTCTACTCTTAGGTTTAGGTTGAGGTGCACAGGAAGGGGATGTATATAATGCTGCTCCTTTCCTGGAGGATTAATTCCTGGTTTCCACGTGCTACAAAGTGTTCATGCAAAATTTGCAGCTTCAGATTAGCTGTGTGTGAAACTGTGAATTGCATATATTGAAGAGCAAATTTGTTCTTTTCTGTATTTCTGGCAGGATGGGGAAAAACATTTCTTTTATGCCCTCCCTCTAGTGCCCTTCCAAATGTGAAATACAAGCTGTTTTGGGGAGTGCTTCACTCTTGCATTCACTACACGCAGATTTGATGTTCTTATGCAACATCTTTTGCTTAGTGTGCACCAACTTAAAAATCAGGAAGAGACAGAATGTTGTCCTGCTTTCCCAGGTTTAGCTAAAGATATTTTTCATGTGAATTTTATTGTGTTGCTATAACTTAACCTTATTTGATTCTTTCTTTCTTCCGTTTGAATGTACAGGAACGGGAAGTAAATTTGGCTGACCTAAGGACCACTCTAGCAGCTTGCCAGGATCCTTGAGGCTTGGATTCAAATTTCTAATAGACAGTTGCAGCTTGAGCCAGTCCAAGTTTCCTATGGTCCCTCTTGATCTGAGCAGTTTACCTGTTGGATCAAGAAAATACTTCATTTGAAACCTGTGTACTAATGAAAAATTTTACCTCTGTGTGAAGGGGAGTTGTTGCTGGACCAGACTGTACCTAACTTCAGGGCATGGTGTGGCCTGGCTGTGATGTTCAGGAATAAATGGATGGATGCAAGTAAAGGTCCAAAGCCCAGATTAGGAGGAGAAAAAAAAGGTCAAAGAGTTTTGATGCATTTACCATTAAAACTTTTACCTATGAATTTGTGGAGATTTAACAGAAGTCTTTTCCTTCAGCTGCTTTCATAAAGGAGTAAGTTTTTGTGATCAGTGTGGTGTGTGGTTAATGACGATGGTTACCTTTAGTTATTATACTTGTGAAAAGATGGTGCATCAGTATTTCCAGTTTTGGGTCTATTTCAACCAGCTCTATAATCCCTGCAGTTTTGATCTCAAAATTTAACAGTGAGCCTGCTGTCCAGATTCATGTGCTAGTCTGGGACCAGGTAGTTAGGAAAAAGATTGGAGTCACAGAGCAGGCAGTGTCTGGCATCCTGGCTTGCAAATGAAACCAGAAACTGTCTAGGAACTTCTGATCTTCTCCTTCATGTCTAGGGACATTCTCTTCCAGTTGGGTTTTATGCGTACTGCTGGGAAAGTTCAGAGAACTTTTGTCCATGCTCTAGATCTTCTCATGTTTTTTTTTCTTTCAGAGGAAGACTGCCAATGCTTTAGCCATCAGGAGTAGTAAGTTTAGCAAAACCCTTGTACCCGTAATGTTCCTCACTAACTTGTTTATGTCTCTTGACAGACAGAGAAGCACCCATTCCCAAGATGCTGGCACCTTGCCCTCTGAGAAGAGTGGTCCCTACATTTCCCCTAGTTTTCATGGTTGCACTGCTTCTTGCGAAGCCTGTTAGATCTGATCAGGAAGTGGGTACAGCCATACCAGCTGAAAGTGAGTACCATGCTTACGTACGGCTTGTACTGTAGGTCTAATGTTGCAGGACTTCACTTCACTGAAGCTTGTCCAAATAACTCAAACTATTCAGGGCATGTCTTACTGATGTTGTTTTAAAAGCCCAACTTGATAGCATACCACTGCTGTTTTTCTCCTGCATCCAGGGTTCTCCACTCTCTTACCCTTGTCTCCTGCCTGTTACTGTCTCGGTTGTACCTGAAACCTGCCACTGTTGGGCACCTTTTCTTTTGTACAGCTCTTTCATGTTGTTAGCCCTTTCTATGCCAGGAATCATCCTGTTTGCTTCTTGGAGACATTATTGAAATTTGCTTTTTTCAACTGACATTGACTGCTCATTACATCTTTCATTCTTGGTAATATCTACTGCATTAAAGTCAGTAGCTTTTATTAAAAACATTCACAGTGAAGATGCCAGCAAAGCAGACTTTGTCAACACCTAGTCTTGCAGCCTTCAACCACCCAATTCTTCCTTGCTGGTCTGTGTTGAATTTATTTTACATCATAAACATAATGACAGGTCCTTGCATCAAGTCGCTGATGTGGGAAATAACACTAAGGTTGGGTGGTGGTACAACAATGAGAGAGGAGATCTTTAATACTGCTCAATGTTTATTTTTATCTCTTTTTTTTTTTCTTAGTCAGTTAAAGAATTTGGCAGACTCCTGTTCTCCAGCAGGCAGGATTCCTGTCTGCTGGTTAGCACATGGGTCATGAGATGGAAGCTCATACTCCAGCTTATCAGAGGCATGTCGTAATCAGTCAAATATCAAGCGTTTGCAAAAATAGGCTGGCAGACACTGCAGGATTTTCCAACATCACTGTAGGTTTCATCCTTTCTTCCTTAAGAGCAACCTAAACCTGAGCTCTCAAGTTCTCACTTGAGCAATATTTCTGTGAAGTTGTCAGAGAGGCACAGGCACCGAGAAGCAAATAAGAGCAGATGTAGAGCCTGATGATCCGGAGACATTTCATCATGTCTATATTAGTTCTGTCTCAGTACTGCTATCTGTTAGGGCACTGCTATCTGTTACGTGATGATCAAGACAAAGCGAGTCTTGTGACCTTCAGCCTGGATATCTACATATGGGAATACTATCTTAAACACTACAGTTAATCCAGAATGCAGCAGTTCTGCTTATCAGCAATGCCCACTAATGACAAGACATTGTGGTTATCTGCTGCTTGCTTCACTAGCTCTGGAAAAGCTGTATCATATTCAAAGTTAGAGGCTAAGTGATCTATCTTTGTGATATGGTAGTCAATTTTGTTCCATTAGCTTTCTATTTAGAGCTCAAGTTTGTGAGATTAGGAGACAAGATTTTCCAGGGAACAGGTTCATGGTTTCAGAGGTAATTTTTGAAAAACCTGAAAATGACATTGAAAATGTGCTCAGAGTTGGTGGAACAAAATGAAAGATTCAAGTTATGGGTTTAATGTTTCGACGCTGTGACTGTGACAAGAGAACATCAAGGGGAAAAGCAATAAAGGAGGAAGAAAACTTTTAATGCATATAAAAATGGTTGTTACTAGATTTTTTGATAATTTTTTGTAGTCTCATGGATTATACATTTTCAAAAGTAGCTGACAGCAGAAAGCAGAGTTAAGGGTGAAGTATTAAACTATGCCTTACAAACAGGTTTGGGGAATTTTGTCATAATTGTGCATTTGGTACTTTTTTATATTCAGAACACCTCACAGCGGAGTCCACACCCTTAAGTTAAATCAGATGTAAATCTGTCAGGGGCTATTTAAGGTACAAGAACACATGCCCTCTACCCCAGGTAACCTGCAATCCAGAGTTCACTCTCCTGCCTTACAATAACATGTACAATAACATCAGTACTCAGTCTGGACTGTTTTCTGTAGCTCTTCCTCACACTCAAAATGACTGTTTATTCCTTCTAATTAATATTTCATGCCAATTGTCATGTTTCTCTACTAAATGCTTTCCTAGGTCGTCCCTGTGTTGATTGCCATGCATTTGAGTTCATGCAGAGGGCTCTGCAGGATTTAAAGAAAACAGCATATAACCTTGACACACGGGTAAGAAAACATCCAATTTTTATTTTTTTTTTTTTAACGTGGAAGAAAACGCTGTGGATAAAAGTAGTAAGGTGGATGGATTTTGCACAAGACAGTCAGCTGTACTGTCCTGTCTTCTAAGGTGAGGCTGGGTAATTACATTCCACCTCTCTATGCAATAATCTGTGCAACTCTTCTGCTTTGAAGTATCAGGGACATTAAGAAGCTTAGGAAGGAGTGAATTGACAGTCCTCAGCCCTCTGTCCTTCTCTTGCAGCCGTTAGTGCTGCTATTCTCATCCCAAATGCTGAGCTCACATCTTTGTTTTTATGTTAGGGAGAGTAAGGTGAGAGCATCATTTATACTTATTACCTTAAAGGAGAGAGCCAGCTCAAACAAACAGCCTACTAAAATAAAATACTCCCCTGCACATGCTTTTACCACTGAGGAGAGGCTAAGGGAGGAAACATCACCTCATAGATACTTTTTACATCGCTCTGATTCCATAAGAGTGAAAAAATGTAACAAAGTAGAACAGCATAGGGAATGAAACTTGTTTGGCTTGCAGTCAGCATGAAGAATTTGCCAAGGTTCGTATCTTCCTTCTGTGAGGGAAGTTGAATCTGTCTCTTGGTGCTGCAACCTGCAATCTGTGACTCACTGTGTCCCAGCTGCTGTCAGATTGTGGTGTCTCAGGAGAGTGGCTTTTTCCCCACCTCCTGTGTACCCTTTAGCTGAAGTGCTGGATCTACACTCTTGCACAGATTTTTCAACAGAAGGCACTCAAACTTTTTTGCTCTTCTGATCTATGGTCAAGGTTGTTCACAATTCAAAGCCTGCAAACCGGCATCTCTGAAGAAGGGTTTGAGGTAACTCCAAGCAGGATCCATGATGTTTAGGTAAAAATGCAGGTGCATGAATGAAGATGCCTTGAATTGTGACATACTACAAAAACCAAGCAAACATTCCAGAAGAAACAGATTGGTCTGTAGCACATTTATAGTTAAACAAAATCTGTTCAATAATTACAGGTCAAATGTGTTTTGGGCTCCTTCATGAAGAAATCTTGTTAATGAATACATCTGCTGAGCACTGTACACAGTCCAAACAGGATGTTCAGATTGTGCTCTAAAGTGGTTCTAGGACACCTTTTCCTTCTTTTACAAACCTTTGAACTTTTCACCAAAATTTCTGAATCTTGATTCAAAACTATCTCAACTACTAAAATTTTCTCTTGTTGTCTGGCTCTGGCAGTGGCCTTTATGACACCTACAGCTTGCATACCAAGAGAGAAGATTTATAAAATACAGATATCCAAAGCAGGAGTACCAATAAGAGCCTCAAAGGTAGCAACTGTATTTTAGTACAGCTAGGGATTCTGCCTACATCTTCAAAAGGCAATTCTACAGTGTTTCAATTCTTAGTTTTATTATTCAGCAGTGGTCCAACTTGATGTAAACTCAGACTTTTAAGACAATTGCTTTTGATCAGGTATATATTTTATATTTGACTATTTTAATCTGTTTTGCTGCTTAGTGAGGCAATCATTTCTGTCCCTGAAAATACAATTCCCTTTGTTAATATTCCCAATGGAGACACTAATTTCCTTGAAAAATGTTCTTTTCTTTGCAGGCAAGATTTTTAGATGATGACTAAGCAGCTCCTGACTGAAAGGAGGGGATTCTCTAAAGCTTAGAGAGGAAATTCCCATTTAATTCCTCCTGGAAATCTCACCCTGCAGTTCTGTACAGGGGAAGCTATATACTTTTATTGCACAAGCCAAGAGTTTTCACACTTAATTTGTCCCTGTGTTGATCTGCATGGTGTCTCACAAAGCAAACTACCTCTAGCATTGGTCACATAGGTTTTATGGGGGCCATAGGCTATATCTCCTTCCTTTTACAAGACTAAACATGTTTGTCGCCTACACTGATGTGATGATCACTTACCAATTAACAGGCTGGCTGTGTTTTACTCCTGCAGTAAGAGAAAGATCCCAGACCTTTCTCAGAGGTGAGAGGCTGGCTACTGCCCATGCATGTTACCAGATCTGTTTGCCCCTCTGCATGCTGTTTTCCACCCTTTCATTGCTGCTGGTCCCTTGGAGCAGGCTGCAGGCTGGAATAGTTGTTTTACAGCAGTAACCAGCTCTGGGCAATGTTTTCTGGGAATATCTGTGATTCACAACTCAGCCAAAGTGCAGTATGTGGTAGGTGAAGTTCTGACCATAAACTAGGGAGAGGGTTCTTGTACTGTTGGGAAGGAGCTGCTACCATCCTCTCTGCTGCATCTAAAAGCTGCTCAAGATAGAGGCCAGCAGGGAGCAGGCCATAAAACAAATCCTGTAAAAAAAATCCATTCCATGGGCTACATAGTTCACTGTAAATCTGTGCTATAGGCACTTATTTTAAAAAATTCTGCTCTTTTTTCAGAGTTAACCAGTGGACATTGTATTACAGCTTTAAAGAGCTCAGGAGCTGCATTGTTAGCTGGAACTTATCAGGGGTTTTTGTAGGTTCACAATCTGGACCCTGCCCTGTTTGTTTTTTGTGGGGTTTGTTTGTTTTGTTTTAAAATGTGCTTTAACCCACCAGGGGATAATAACAAATCTCTGTGCAAATGTTCTTGTGGTCATGCTCACAAAACAGCCAGCAAAGCTGTATTTAGTGTCATTCATTGAATCACAGGATGGTTTGGATTGGAAGAGACCTTTAAAGATCACCTAGTTCCAATCACCCTGCCATGGGCAGGGACACCTCCCACTAGATGAGGTTGCTCAAAGTCCCATCCAATCTGACCATGTTGTTCTTTATGCCTTTCTAAAATAGTTATTTGGAATGTTCAAAGCACGTCAGGGTAGATGTGCCTGTGAAAGTGAAAACAAAGACTTGAAAATGTTATTAAAGATATATAAGATGGTAAGCAGCCTTGGGGCTTAGCTCCAAAGCTGTCAGCATGCTGTCAACTTCCCTTATTCAAACCATTGCAAATGATGTCAAGGAGATGGTTAGAAGGTGGTGATTGAGTATCTTTTAGGTGATTAACAAAATCTGATCAGATCTTTACAGTTTTGCAGAGTAGCTGAAACAATCAAAAGCAATACCTGATTTACTATAGAGCTACAGGCTGTTTTTAGTGATTTATCATCTGGGAAAAAAACCCCTCACCAATAGATGGAAGGCAGGTAGTGAGCAGGATGACCAGCCCAGCCCTCCTCTAAGTGTCTTTAACTGATGTGGGTCAATGGATAATACAGCTTTTAAAACACAGCCTTTAAACATGTGGCAATTCCATCTCATGTAAAAATCACAAGACAGGCAGATTAAGGATGGATTTCACAGGCATTTAGAGCTGATAGTCTTCATAATGCCCTTTTTCGTGTAGCTGGTTACACCAGTGGGGATTAATTTGGTGAATGGACTTCCCACAGCTAGTGTGCCCCATGACAATAAGGAGGAAGTCCTCTCTTGGATCAGACCAATTCTCAGATACAGCTTCAGCTCATGATAGACAAACTGCAGTGAAGGTATGATGTTATTGTCAAACAGCTTTGTGCGCCATCATGCATTTACTGAAGCCGTAGGTACTCCAGACAGCCAGGAAACCAAAGTGTGTATGCACTAGAGAGGATGGATTCCCAGTTTTCCCTTATGCCCTGCTGTCCCTTTCCTGGTCCTCAGCCCCTTCTCGCACGGGTAGGCTGAGATGATGCAGGCCTTTCTGATCATATCCAGCTCTGAGAAGTTCCCAATCCATCCTCATTGCTCCAGAAAATCCCTGTGGGCAGCAATTGATGAACCCTAGTTCAAGTGAGGGACCTCTGCTTTCACCAGTTTGGGACCCCTTTCCTTAAAGAAGTCAGCAATCTCATCTCATGTTTGAACTGTGTTGGCAGCTCAGCACCTATCATCCATTTTAGGCTCAAACAAGATATTAATAATAACAACAGTGAAGCAGGAGAAGTTAAAACAGAAGTGAATTTCTTCACTGAAAGGGTGATCAGTCACTGGTCATGGCACCAAGCCTGTCAGAGTTGAAGGAGTGCTTGGAAGTCCCTCTTAGTCTTATAGTTTAGTTTTAGGTAGTCCTGTGAGGAGCAGGGAGATGGACTTGGTGATTCTTATGGATGTCCTCCAACTTGAGATATTCTATGGTTCAATTATGCCTTACTTTCTCTGTATAACTTTCAACACTTTGCAGGCTGTAATACTCTAAATTTAATTTAAGTATAAAGAAGACTTCTGACAGGTTTTGGTTTTTTTTTTTAAGACTCTCATGAACTTGAGAGCTTATGTTCCAGTTTGTGCAGTTAAAGTATGATTTTAAGAAAGACAAATAGCTTTGAACAAAAATAACAGCACCCAGACACATACTGAATGTCCTAATGTGAAAAACATGAACATGTACCAGACTGAATTTCTCCATGTCACAGAAGGTATTGCCATGTTGGTATGCCAATTAATCATGCAAAAGCTAAATTATTTTGCAGAGCAGTAAGCAATAACTCTGATTTTTACCTCAAGCCTCATCTCATAAAACCAATTCCAAATCTTAGAACAAAAATTAAATGGACTTTTCTTTAGGAGCTAATTAGTTTTACAGTGCTGACATTTTGTTATATTGATGTTGCTTTTGTTCCCCCTCTTATAGACAGAAACTCTGCTTCTTCAGGTGGAAAAGAGAAATCTGTGCGACTGTGTAACTGCAAATCTGCTGAACTGAGTCCTGGAGGCCAACTAAGGAGTATCACCTGCTCAGCAGTTTTTAAAATGCAGCTGTATAAAATACAGCCTTATGGAGTTCATGTTGCAAGCATGTATTCCCCAACATCCTGAGGAAATTGGGGTCTGTGTCTTATGTATTTGTCCGTTGTGTTTTCTTTTTAAAGACTACCCTCTTTTCACATCCACTGGGTTCCCAGTAAGGGTTCAATTCAGTAAATCTGTTACTTGGTATTAGAGTGGGGGGAAAAATTTACCTGCTTTCATTTTTAAATCAGAGTTGTCGAGGTGTAGCCCACAAGATAAATGTGGCCAGCAGTACTCTGGAGACACTTGCAGATATTTTTTGTCTCTAATATGAACATATCTCTGTGGCAACTTACCCAGTGATATTGAGACAGAGAACTGTGGTCTCTGTAGGCTTAGTGGATTAAAGATGGTGGAAGTCCTTTCTGTTTGTTGTCTGCACTGAGGCCATATTCAGGCATGTTGTAGTCCTGTCAGCTCTAATGAGGTATGTGTCACGAGGAGTTATATATGTGCTGTACTTGCACCAAAGCTGTTTATATCTTACTGCTGTGTTTTCTGGTCTTTCCTGCATAAGAATATCGTCTTCTATAATTAAAACCTTCAGTTTCTTCCCCTTCTTCCCTGGAGACTCCATTCGTAACCCACTGTATCTCTAAATAGCTTTATCTTAGCAGGTCAAATGGATAGAGTAAAAAAGAAGAACAAGGATATGACTAGGCAGCCTTGCCAGTTCCAGCTGTACCAAATGCCACCACCAGTGACTGCTCAACATCACATTGAAGAGATGTGCAGTGCAAAGAAGTTTCTTCATGAGAGTGCTTCTTTGACTTCAGGTGAAACACAGTGGTTAGGTCACACATATTTGATCCATTCTGTGATGGACTGAACTCTGAACATTTTGGTTTTTTCTTGTAGTTGCCTTTGAAAGCTGCTCTGTTTGTTTCAGGCATGAAAACAGACTTGTGTACCTGAAAGCTGAGATGAGTTTTATCCTCAACTCTACCACTTTATTGTAAGATACTTGTCTTCTCACAAGTCTGAATTAGGCTGAGCAGTTTGAATAGGCACACTGAGCTAGTTTGATGTGATTCAGAGCTGTCTCAAACTATTCCAACAGTGGGACTGTGGGGTGCTAACCTAGCCTGGGGAGTGGATGGGTGGTGGACATCTAAAGGCCAAAATCTCTTCTGCTGAATATGGAAGAAGATGTCTGCCTGTGGCTTTACTTCTCTAATGAAACTGATGGGATGATCAGTGGGGTGGAACATGCCTCCTACGAGGACAGGCTGAGAGAGTTGGGGTTGTTCAGCCTGGAGAAGAGAAGACTCCAGGAAGACCTCATTGTGGCCTACCAGTATCTGAAGGAGACCTACAAGAAAGCTGGGGAGGAGGGACTGTTTACAAGAGCTTGTAGTGATAAGATGATGGCTTTAAACTGGAGGGGAGTAGATTTAGATTAGATGTAAGGAAGTTTTTCACTCTGAGAGTGGTGAGTCACTGGAACAGGTTGCCCAGGGAGGTTGTAGATGCTCCAACACTGGGTGTGTTCAAGACTAGGTTGGATGGGGCTTTAAGCAATGTGGTCTAATGGAAGGTGTCCCAGGCCAGGGCCAGGAGTTGGAACTATATGATCTTTAATGTCCCTTCCAACCCAACCCATTCTATGATTCTATGACTTTGCTGGAATTGGGTAAGAGAGGAAGCACAGCTACCGCTCTGCCAGTGCAGCTGTAGGTATGGCAACGAACAGTTGAGGGAGTAGGGGAACACAACAGACAGCTTGAGTGGCTTGCCAAACCTGTCCAGGGCTTAGAAAACCAATTCCTGCACACTGAGAAGTGCAGCATGCCCTTCTGTGTGAGACCAGGACACAGACCAACACAGAAGCTTAGTGTGAACTGGAGAGGAGATTCTGATGTTATTTTTCCAAATTCCCTCAAGGAGCACCTGTGTTGTGTGCTTTTCACTAAGCCCATCCCCACAGTACGGGAGCACTGGCACTGCTCATATCTGTCTGCTTGGCAAAGCAAGAGTGACTGCAAGCCTTCCTGCAGCTCCACTCCCATAGTGGGAAGTGGCAGAAGTCCTTGCTCATGCATGGAAGAGCATTTTCTGGACTTCTTGGAGCAAAGACTCCTTTGGAGGGCTTCAGCTAATCCTGGCTGTAGTAGAATGGCTTCTCAGAGCTTCTTGGCTTTTCCTGCACTTGAGTCATCCCTATCTTGTTCTAGCTTGGCTTTGTTCCTCTGCTTGGCTCTGGACCTGCCTTGGCTCTCTATTCCAGTGCAGCCTCCATTCCCCCTTCCAGTCTGTCATTGTCCTCTCTCTGATGAGGCCTCCTTGTCCTGATGACTCTGTATGGGGTCACTGCAAGTGTGAGTGTGGGGATGATACTCCTCAGGTGAGCAGTCCCTTTTGGATCAACTAGCAGCACTGCAGGAGCCATGAGTGGCGTTCCAGTTTACAATGGAGTGAACATGGTGCTGAGCAACACTGGTATCTCATTCCCTGTCAAGGGGAGGCATTGTGAGGAAGGGCCTTTTTTTACCTAGAAAGCCAACTTTCCCATTGCAGAACTTGGAGGAAGTCACAGAACAGTTCAGGTGGTGAAAACTCTGCTCCCAAAGCTGAGTTAGTCTGCAGACTGTCCACCACAGAATCACAGAATGTTAGGGGTTGGAAGGGACCTCAAAAGATCATCTAGTCCAGCCCCCCCACAAGAATGCTGTATTCTCACCATCTTGTTATAGGTGTGAACAGGAACCCAGCCATGGTCAGCTGCTGGAATGTTGAGCAATAAGATGTTCCAGCACAACTGGAAACACCTGTAGATCTTGATGAATTTTTTCCCTGGTATCTGCACAGACACCAGCTTGACAAAAAGAAAATCTAACCATGTGGAAACACTTTCTTTTGGTCATTTTGCTACACCTTCTGATTTATATTGCCAGAATTGAGGTAGTGAAACACAGGACATAACAGCTGTTGCCCCAAGAGAAAGCAGCCAGAAGGGGGATAGATGGGGAAAGGGGAATGATTTTCTCATTCTCTTCCTCAGAATCTGAAAGATTCCTTTCAGCCTGCAGAAGATCCATTAGAACCAGGAATTTCCTACTGGAAGTGCTGTGTGCTCCTTTAAAAGCCACCTTAACTATTATCCTTTAGATGAATGACTGTTCTGTATTGCCTCTTGTTCAAAACCACCAAAACAGCAGGAGAGCAGAAGTCAGCTAATATGCCACCAGTTCTAAAAAAGGATTGGCAGGGAAGCCTGGGAATTGCACCCAGCAACCAGAATATCTGTTCTGCAAAAGTGAACAGAAGATTTTGATGGATTTGAATATGTAAACTCAGGTTTAATGTGACATAGTGACGAGAGTCAAGACCATTTTTACAGAGCAAAAGAATACAGCAGAAACAGATAAACTGCTCGCAAAAGCAGCTGGGATAATCCTAAGTACTGCACAGACCAGGAGTCCTCAATCTAGACAAAAGATGGTTGAAGAAGATGATAGAAGTTTATAAAACCATGAGTGTTCAGAGACTGACTGTCTGCTGTCCCTTCCCAAACAAGAAGTGGGGTGAACCGAACAAAACCACCTGGAGGCAGGGGCAGAGCAAATAGGAGGATGAGACTCTTGACCTACTGCATGTTTCAGTTGTGGAAGTCCTCACCGCAGGATGTTGCTGATGCTAAAAATTTTAATGAGTTGTAAAAGCAGATGTTCAGACTCATGCCTGAAAATCCTATTGCAATGTGCTAAATATAAAAGCACCGAGGTTCCTGAACCACAATTTGTGGCAAGTTAACGGTGTTGTAGGAAAACACTGTAGTTGACCTGGGTTTATATTTTTCCCTACATATTTCATATTTGGCCAGTGCCAAGGCCAAGATACTGGCCTCAGATAGATCTTTGGTGTGATCCAGTGCAGTTGTTCTTATATGTAGAAATGAGCCTCTTCCCAAATTCATAAAGCAAACCTTCCTGTGCTCCAGAGAGCAACTCATTTTTATCCCTTTTAGAAATAAACAGTTTTAGAATGTCGTGAAGTTCTGGATTTCCCCATTGCCTGAGAACAGGGCACCATTAAGTAGGCCAATGGCCCTGACTTTGCAGCCCCGTAAATTGCAGAGACTGCTCCAAAGGGAGGAGTAAAGGCTCCTTTTTGAAGGGAAAGGAATGGTGCTGCAAAACATTTCCCTACTGCCGGGAAGGAGCTATATTATTACTCAGATATTAGGGTCTCCTACATAGTGTCCAAGCTCAGTCCTGTCAAGCTTTCACTCCTTGCCCAATGGTCTTTCCTCTCCTGTCTTGACTTTTTGCTCAAGCCACTGTCCTGGTTACCCTTTGTGCTGACCATCGGATGTGCAGGTCATCTCTCCTGTGCCACAAAGCAATCCCACAGCAGTGTGCTTGCTCGCCAGTAGCAAACACCTGTGCTTGTGAAAAAACATATGAAAGCTATTGTATGTTGCTGTGCTCATGCTGCTGAGCTGGGAAATCTCTTCCAGACTTATGGTCCTATGTTTTTGATGGCCCTGGCACTGTTTTACCTCTTGTCCCTCTTTATCTACACACAGAGTAGTTTCTGTGCCCTTTGAGACCTGATGTTTTTAACATGAAAAATGGAAAGCATTAGTACAAACAGGCTTTCTCTTCCCATCATACTTAAAACTGCTACTATGCCTCCTACAAGAAGTGTGGGTTTTTTCTCCTCAAAATTCAAAGGTCCTTGTTAAATCCAAACTGTTGTTCCATATCTGTTTAATAGGGCCATCAGAACATGCATACATCCTTCTCACTGTACACTTTCTTCTGTTTTATTCCCTGTACTACTTTCTGTGGTTGTCTCTTGCTTTGTGACTGCACTGAAAGCTGCCTGGGGCAAAGAAGTTGTCATGTCAGTAGCACTGAAAGGTGGCCATCACACCTTCAGGTGTTGTGAATTTATTAAATGAAAATCACAATGTAAAATACGCTGGTCTTCTGCTCTAGTTTCAAGCATAGTATTTGGTTTTATGCATAGGTTTGCAATATAATCTCCATGTAGATATTCCTTACCATTCTGACTCCAGCTTGCTGTTCCAGTTGTAACTTTGTAGAGATGAAGAGTGGCAGAGATGGTATTTTTAGGCCTTCATGCTCCTGAATTTTAAAAAGTGACTTAAAACATAAGAAGAAGACGTCCAGGCATGAATGCCATGAGAAAGAAAATGCAAATATCTGCAAATATTCTGTTTCTCAGATTGGTCTGCCTACGCTTTTCTTTCCTGACAGTCAAGGCTGTCATTATTTGATCTCTGTTCTGAACCATGCACTTGCTGAAAAACTACTAACATATCAGCTTGTCTTCATTAGCCTTTTGCTGCTTTAATCAAAGTAAGGGATACTGCACTTTTCTGGTCATCTAAGTGACAGAACTACAGTTTGTTCTTTGTCTATAGAGTCTGAAAATGGAGCAGGACTGGCAACTCTCTCATTAGTCTTTATATGGCATCCTCCTTCTTGGAGAATCCAAATCAACTGGAAAGATTGTTGACTGGTGATGCAAGTTAGAGCATTCCACAGGGTAAGCAGGATGCAGGTGTCAAGGGAGGCCAGTGTTCAGGTTCTTGTTTTGGGGTGGGGGGATCTGAATATTAGGCGTGTGTGCATTAATAGCTGCACTTGTCGCTTAATATTCATGCTTCTGCAAACAGAATGGCAGCCTCACCCCTGAGCTACATAGAGTTATTAGATGTTTTCTAAGCATTGATGCTATTTTCTTTTTTTTAAGATTAGAACTTTATTTTATTCCTAGACTCCATGAAATATTTGGCTATGCAAAGCCCAGTAGGTACAACTAACAGAGAAATGGAAGAATCATATCACTGGGATTGTTTTGCTCTGTGAAGTGTCAGTTTTTGCATTGCAGCATTTAGAGTCTTGTGTTCCTTGTTAGAGAAAATACAGACAAAACAGAGCTGATGTTTAGCTTTAAGTTCAAAGAACGTTTCTGCATGACATTTGGATGTGCATAAGGATATTTATCTAAGGGGCTTTCCCACAAAATAGAATGTAGGAGTTTTTCTGTATAACTGAGTTGTGTCTAGCCTAAATTAATGGGAAGGTCTGCTAACATAAAGTACATTTTAATATCAAATCTGGTCCAACTTTTGAGCAAACCAATATTCATTTAGGGAAATGATACTGACAAAATCTATCATTTTGTGTGGCTTCTGCACTTGGCCTTGTGAAATCTAGTGTTTGCTTTTGCATAAATGCCAATAGACTTTAAAATTCCCAGTGATCCCTGTTTTAGCAAGGTTCTATCTATTCAGCTCTCAACCACAACCTGAAAAGATACCCATGGTTTCACTCAAACTTTTCAGTTTAATATAGGGGCTGGGAGAGACACAAACTTTGGGACCAAAATCAAAGTCACCAGCATTTGTGAATGCTTTGAGGCTTTCATTGGAGGCCTTTGGAGCTGCTAAAAGTTGACTTTCAAAGCTCTGGGCATTATGGTTATTTCTCCTCCCTGGTTAAAGAGCAGAACTTCATCCATGCAGTAAATTTGATACACATAGTTTCTTGCCTAAGCAGCTCTTGCATTTGTGCTGGACTTATATATACACTGTAATAAGCATCCAGATTGTGAGAAGTGTCTGGTTTCAGCTAACGGCACTGAGTGTAACTAATGCTCAATTCAGTCTCGCGTTGAAGTGGGACCAGAACAATGTTTAAATGCCTTTTGACAGCTGGTATATTGCACATTTAAAGTATGGTTTGTTTTATATATTACATAAAATCAAACTGTATTTTACCCATGAAAGGTTGAACTGTGTCCTAGAAAGTCAATATCTTTTCTAAATAAAAATGAGATGTCCCCACCTCCCCTTTCTGTACACCCATACAGGCCATGGAGAGGAGAACTGTCTGTGCTGTTTGTTGCTCTGGTTTTAGTAGCCACAGAATATCATGCCCAAATCCCAGCACTTAAAAAAAACCCAACCAACAGGTTCTTCCTGAGCATCAATGGCTCTCAGAACACATTAATTCAGAAGGGATTTTTACACACAATTCTCTAGCAAGTAAAAAATGGCATGCTTCTATCTTCCTAGACTAGGATAAGACTGGCAGTAGCAAGGCAAACAGATCGGCTGCGCTCTCAGTGACATTCGGACTGAGAGTACACAAACAGGACACAACCCTTCCCTATGCTGTAAATTTACCCTGCGTCCAGCATGGTGATCAGTTGCTGAATTTCCAGCAGTTCAATGCAAACCTCAAATACAAACTAAGAAAGCTGGTATTTTGCCAGTGGTTCTTATTTTTTCTTGGAACCAAAAGCCTGAACTGACCTTCATAGAATCATAGAATTCATTTCACATTAGAATCACAGAATCATTTAGGTTAGAAAAGGCCTTTAAGGTCATCAAATCTAACCATAACCCTACTCTACCAAGTCTGCTGCTAAACTGTGTCAGCACCATATCTCCATGGCTTTTAAACCAGGGATGGTGATTCAACCACTCTGTTCCAGGGCTTAATGACCCTTTCAGTGAAAAAATTTTTCCTTATGTCCAACCTGGACCTCCCTTGGCATGACTTGAGTCCATTTCCTCTTCTCCTGTCACTTATTACTTATAAGAAGAGACCAGCACCCACCCCACTACAACCTCCTTTCAGCTAATTGAGAGAGCGATAAGGTCTCAGATTCCTTTTCTTCAGACTAAATAGCCCCAGCTCCCTCAGCCCCTCCTCATATAACTTGTTCTCTAGGCCCTTCATCAGCTTCGTTGTCCTTCTCTGGACCTGCAGNAACTACAGTTTGTTCTTTGTCTATAGAGTCTGAAAATGGAGCAGGACTGGCAACTCTCTCATTAGTCTTTATATGGCATCCTCCTTCTTGGAGAATCCAAATCAACTGGAAAGATTGTTGACTGGTGATGCAAGTTAGAGCATTCCACAGGGTAAGCAGGATGCAGGTGTCAAGGGAGGCCAGTGTTCAGGTTCTTGTTTTGGGGTGGGGGGATCTGAATATTAGGCGTGTGTGCATTAATAGCTGCACTTGTCGCTTAATATTCATGCTTCTGCAAACAGAATGGCAGCCTCACCCCTGAGCTACATAGAGTTATTAGATGTTTTCTAAGCATTGATGCTATTTTCTTTTTTTTAAGATTAGAACTTTATTTTATTCCTAGACTCCATGAAATATTTGGCTATGCAAAGCCCAGTAGGTACAACTAACAGAGAAATGGAAGAATCATATCACTGGGATTGTTTTGCTCTGTGAAGTGTCAGTTTTTGCATTGCAGCATTTAGAGTCTTGTGTTCCTTGTTAGAGAAAATACAGACAAAACAGAGCTGATGTTTAGCTTTAAGTTCAAAGAACGTTTCTGCATGACATTTGGATGTGCATAAGGATATTTATCTAAGGGGCTTTCCCACAAAATAGAATGTAGGAGTTTTTCTGTATAACTGAGTTGTGTCTAGCCTAAATTAATGGGAAGGTCTGCTAACATAAAGTACATTTTAATATCAAATCTGGTCCAACTTTTGAGCAAACCAATATTCATTTAGGGAAATGATACTGACAAAATCTATCATTTTGTGTGGCTTCTGCACTTGGCCTTGTGAAATCTAGTGTTTGCTTTTGCATAAATGCCAATAGACTTTAAAATTCCCAGTGATCCCTGTTTTAGCAAGGTTCTATCTATTCAGCTCTCAACCACAACCTGAAAAGATACCCATGGTTTCACTCAAACTTTTCAGTTTAATATAGGGGCTGGGAGAGACACAAACTTTGGGACCAAAATCAAAGTCACCAGCATTTGTGAATGCTTTGAGGCTTTCATTGGAGGCCTTTGGAGCTGCTAAAAGTTGACTTTCAAAGCTCTGGGCATTATGGTTATTTCTCCTCCCTGGTTAAAGAGCAGAACTTCATCCATGCAGTAAATTTGATACACATAGTTTCTTGCCTAAGCAGCTCTTGCATTTGTGCTGGACTTATATATACACTGTAATAAGCATCCAGATTGTGAGAAGTGTCTGGTTTCAGCTAACGGCACTGAGTGTAACTAATGCTCAATTCAGTCTCGCGTTGAAGTGGGACCAGAACAATGTTTAAATGCCTTTTGACAGCTGGTATATTGCACATTTAAAGTATGGTTTGTTTTATATATTACATAAAATCAATCTGTATTTTACCCATGAAAGGTTGAACTGTGTCCTAGAAAGTCAATATCTTTTCTAAATAAAAATGAGATGTCCCCACCTCCCCTTTCTGTACACCCATACAGGCCATGGAGAGGAGAACTGTCTGTGCTGTTTGTTGCTCTGGTTTTAGTAGCCACAGAATATCATGCCCAAATCCCAGCACTTAAAAAAAACCCAACCAACAGGTTCTTCCTGAGCATCAATGGCTCTCAGAACACATTAATTCAGAAGGGATTTTTACACACAATTCTCTAGCAAGTAAAAAATGGCATGCTTCTATCTTCCTAGACTAGGATAAGACTGGCAGTAGCAAGGCAAACAGATCGGCTGCGCTCTCAGTGACATTCGGACTGAGAGTACACAAACAGGACACAACCCTTCCCTATGCTGTAAATTTACCCTGCGTCCAGCATGGTGATCAGTTGCTGAATTTCCAGCAGTTCAATGCAAACCTCAAATACAAACTAAGAAAGCTGGTATTTTGCCAGTGGTTCTTATTTTTTCTTGGAACCAAAAGCCTGAACTGACCTTCATAGAATCATAGAATTCATTTCACATTAGAATCACAGAATCATTTAGGTTAGAAAAGGCCTTTAAGGTCATCAAATCTAACCATAACCCTACTCTACCAAGTCTGCTGCTAAACTGTGTCAGCACCATATCTCCATGGCTTTTAAACCAGGGATGGTGATTCAACCACTCTGTTCCAGGGCTTAATGACCCTTTCAGTGAAAAAATTTTTCCTTATGTCCAACCTGGACCTCCCTTGGCATGACTTGAGTCCATTTCCTCTTCTCCTGTCACTTATTACT